>JAOWAW010109448.1:0-13917 GCA_028565695.1 Nicola tetela
TAGCGAAGTAGAAGAAAGACAGAAATAGAAGCATATTTACAAGACAATAGAAAGGCACACAAGGTAGTGAAGATAAATATTTCTTCTGAACAATCATAGTCTCAGCACTGCTTTAAGGCCTTCAATCAACAGGCAATGTTTTCTTCTGGTTTTGCAGATTTTCAGGAGTGAAAAATGATTTGTCCCAGTATGGCCCAGCTGGAGCAGCTGCCGCTGCTTCTACAGGTGGTGATGATGACGACGATGATGATGACATCGATCTCTTCGGCTCTGACGATGAGGATGTGAGGTTGATGAAACTTTCTGCTGTTCTTTGCATGTTAGCTGCAACTTGTCAAGGGCATTGATGTTCTTTCATTTGTTGCTGTCAATGTTTAGTCAGTCATCATGTGTGTGAGTTGCTACTGGTTGTGTCTGTTTTCATCCTGCTCACTTCAGTCCTCTCTTCTATTTTTTCCTTGTCTTGTTCATTTTAGGATGAGGCTGCTGAGCGTCTGAAGCAGGAGCGCCTCAAGATGTACCAGGAGAAGAAAGCTGGAAGTAAGCGCTGCTGTTTACCATATGAGTGGGATTAGAAAGGGAGTGTATGTCAAAGAACAGGTTGAAACCTTGCAAACCTAGTATATGCTATTCTAAACTTCTTGTTTGATGCCAAAGTTATATCACCCCTATCATTGATTTTGGGTTAGGGTAAAAAAACAACCTGGCTGTAGGGCAACAATTGTGCAAGAATATGGATTGCCTTTGAAGGTGTGACTATGTCTTCGCCATTGAAAGGACGGGAAAGCATGTTAACTGTTATGTTTCCTGCTAGCAGGACCTGAGGTATTTTTTTTGTGCTGTGTATGTGAAACCAACAGAGAAACAGGTCATTGCCAAGTCAAACATTATCCTTGACGTCAAGCCATGGGATGACGAGACAGGTAGGTTGGCTTTCAAAAATTAGATTTGGGCGGTGAATTTTAGCTGGAAAGTGTCTTTTTTGAGAAGGGTATAGAGGTCTCAACTCAGTGAATGATCTTAAATCAGGTTGTATTATTACATATTTTTGTTGTGCTTTGACTTCAAATGAAGACTTGCTTGCTGCTAGTGTTTGTTATTCCTTTGCCCCGGATTTTTACTTGTGATCCTTGGACATATTAATAGTATGTAATATGCAAGACTGATTGTTTGTAAGTACTGGTTTGGTGAGAAAATAGGGCATGGGGAAGAGAAGGTAGGTAAAAGAAGGGTTATCAGGACTTCCTGCAATTGATTTTTTGCTCCTGTTGGGAAACAGGAAATTTGGGAAGTTGGCCTCTCCTGTGTTCTTGAGTAACTTCATTGTGGTGTTTGTGCTGCGCAGGCAGTGCAAAATGTAAGAAAGGCTTCACTTTGATGTCAAAGTGCTATTCTAATATATGTTTAAACTTAGCGCATGCTGCTGTAGAAGTAGCATGGGAAGCATTTGTCGTTTCTGTTTCTGTTCGGTGAGCGCTCTGTAGAAGTATGGTGTGGTTACCATGTTTGAATGTTCTTCTTGGTTTGATTTTGTCTCCTGTTCTTCTCCAGACATGAAAGAGATGGAGAGACAAGTTCGAGCCATCGAGGAAGATGGTCTTGTTTGGGGATCATGTAAGTTTTTATTGAAATAGAAAAATTTGAAGAAAGCCTTCAGCCATCTATGGGGATCGAACTCGCCTATGGCACCAATTCACCTAGCAAACGAAAATCATCATCACTTTCCACTTCCGCCATCACGCCATCCCCGGTGATGGAGGAAGTGGAAAGTGATGAGGATTTTCGTTTGCTAGGCAAATTGGTGCCGTAGGCGAGTTCGATCCCCACAGACAGCTGAAGGCTTTTTCAAATTTTTAACTTTCAGTGCTATCCCGTCTGCTCAAGGTTGCTCCCTTCAAAAAAAAAGTGTTTATTCCATGTAGATTAAATGTCTTCTTTTGTACTGCATGAAAGGATGACCACAGTCAGGGGAATTCATTTTAGTTGTGTGGAAAACCTTTGATCTGAATGCTGTTGTAGAAAAATTCCAATCAGTTTTGTGTTGATATAGCCTTTGCCCAGTACTATGACTCAGTGGTTGTATGGGATTATCTTTTGCTTTCTTTCTCTTGCTCTCTTTCTTTTTCACCATCTCTTCTATATCTAAAACTCTGCTCCAGCTTTACTGTGTGTCTGTGTCTGTGGGTGTTTGTTGTTTCCAGCTAAACTTGTTGAGGTAGGATATGGCATCAAGAAGCTACAGATTAGCTGTGTCGTCGAAGATGACAAGGTACGTACTGATTCTAGGGCTAATCTTTTTGGCTGTTGTTTTTCTGTGGGCATCTAGGCTTTGCAAGTTGATACCATTCTAACGATGCTTGAAAAAAAGAAAACTTCGGTAGGGTACGGTTAAAGCCAGGCTAATTTCACAACCAGCTTGGAAGTACGAAGATCCACCAAGTGAGGATATGAACTACGTGTAATTCCCTGTACCGCTCAATTCAGGTTCCTGACTGTGAGCTTAGCTTGTTTTCTCTCTCCATCTATTCCTATTTCTTTATCCAGTACTCACTCACTCTTTTAATCTTAGTGCCTCCAGCAGTTGGAGTGTGCCATGAAGTCTGATTCTTTCTCATATGGTGATTGTTCTGCTATTATACATTAATGTGCAGTTGTAAGCATTCCACTCCTTGGTACTAAACCTCTCCGTCTTGTTTTCGGTTACAGGTCGGAACTGACTTCCTTGAAGAGAAGATCACTGCCATTGAAGATCTTGTCCAGTCAATGGATGTTGCAGCATTTAACAAAGTCTAGACACTCCGTACTGTTGTAGATGATATGCTGGGCTGCTCCTAATTGGTTTGCTGGTTCTGCTGTGAGATCGGAAGACATCGTTATTTCATCGAAATAAATCGATTGAAAAGACAAAACTGTGTAGCCATGTTTGGTGTTGATGATGGGAAGATATGACCTGTCAATGTGTTTGAAGTACTGGAAGTTTGAAGGAACTTCTTTTAAACGTAGTTGTATTCATGAGTTTAACCAGTGGCTGGCCACATGCTGAGGACAGTACATAAGTGTATGATCTACCAGAACCCATGTTGAAAAAGATATACATGTACATGTATGCAAAATCAACCAAAATTAAAATTGCAACACTGAATGTGGATTGTTTTTTTTTTAAATGCTAGTACTGCCAGTAGTTTACAAAGGTCCTGGAGAATTATGCCAAGTCTGAGTGCTGTGCATGGGAAGTTTTTAGACAGCGGTCATAAGGAGTAAAATTTGTGGCTTCTCCAAACCTTCCAACCAATGTATTCTCAAAAACCAAGTACATACCGCGAACTGTTAGCACGTTATCTGCAGTCAAAGCAAAAGTCTTCGACTTACTTATGCGTTGAACTGAGAAAGAAAAACTCAGTCAAAAAAAGCATAATGTATCTGACTGAAATCTGCAGAGGTATTTGATATCGTTATAATAGTAGGTTGAAAACTCGCTGGTCGGTAAGCTGGAAAGTAATGTTCCCACAAGTCCTGCGACGTCACACGTACATTTTGATTGGCGATTCCAGGTCAGGATATTCCAGTCCAGCTCGGCGGGTGGTAAGGCTGGACTGGAATGGTTGTCCCCCACTTGAGCGCGGCTCAACATAGCGCACACCCATTTCAGCGCAACCGCATACCCAATTTGATTTCTGTTAGGGTTAACTAATCCAAACCCTAACCCTAACCCTAACCCTAATCCAAACCCTAACCCTAACCCTAACCTTAACGCTAACCCAGTTCTAACCCTAACCCTCACTGAGATACGCTCCATTGGACCGCGCTGAAATGGGTCTGCGCTCAAGTGGGGCATACGATGGATTTGCCGGTTTGGCCCTCGTACTCGGGTTGAATGCGTACTTTTGGCAATTATATAGCAGTATCACCGGTTACGGTTCGAGACATTGTCGTAGAATGTGCCATCTGTTACTGGTTATAGGATGAGTCAGCGTGGACAAGAAAACCTCACGTTATCTCGAGTTCGTCGTTTTGTGCCGTCGGATAACGTGTGTTTTCTGGTTATCGATAGTCTATTTCAAGCTCTAGGGACCACTAGCGTTGGCACCGGATGACCAGGCTAAGCCTTGTTAAAAAATGCTGCCTTTTTGGCATTTAATGCTTTCGGAAATTCAAAAAAAAACTGCTGAAAATGCTTTTAAAAGTGCTAATTTTCCGTCAAAATGCTTCAAAAATGCTAAATCGAAAGCATTACAAGCAGGCTGCGTGCCTGCTATTTTGTCACTTAGTAACTGTCCGCCAAAATCTTAAGGCAGCTGGCAACACCTAATTACCCAGCACAGGGTGAGTCAGCAGATACCAATTTACCACGGCATGGGTTGGAAATCAACGGATGTGGTAGTTCCGCTTTGTCTACTGTAAATCTGTGACCTCCGGAGGCAAAAAATGCTGAAAAATGCTGGAATAGAAAGAAAATGCTCTTTTGAATTGAAAATGCTTTTTTGCAAGAAAATGCCAAAAAAACGCTAGCATTTTTAACAAGACCTAGACCCGACATTCTTCTTCCTTGGACCACAAGTCAAGTTGGTGGTATCGCGGGTCATCATCTGGTGAAGGTCAACGCCAACACGCGTAGCCATGTACATGTACGCAGATCAAGACGAGTGTAGTGCTAGCAGTAGTGCTACATGTAGCAGTGTCGCTGTAGACCGAGCATAGTAGGCCCTACATCTACATGTAGATCTGTACTATAAAAGTACATGTGCTGCCGATTCGATGTTGCTACAGCCGATCTATCAATCGGGTGCACTATCCCCGCCCCGCCCCGGTCCCTTCCCGCCTGCCCCGGTCCCTTCCGGCCTTACGAGCGGCTGGCTCAGACTCCAGTACATGTAGCCTAAGACTCCGCTATGTGACTCCGCTATGTGACTCCGCTATGTGACTCTGCTATGTGACACCGCTATGTGACTCCGGTATGATCGTAGCTACTACATTACTACACGGATATGCGCCAACGCAATCATCATCATGTGATGATGGTGATTATGATGATCGAAGAACAGGATCATGAAGAAGAGATAGGAATATTCAGAGCTCCATGCTTTGACAGTTGTGAGAAGATTTGTAATAATCATCTGCTTGGCACTGTGGAGGCCTCTTCAGAGATTCTATGTCTTACAGGGCAGTTGTTAGCAAGGCCATCTCAGCACATCTGCTACCCACAGGGTAGGAGACGCGATCATGACCGACGCAGGGAGAAGTACGAGCGACCAAGATGAGTTTGAATCCTGCGCCATGAGGTACGTCGACATTTACATCGATGCAGCTCAGAACTTGCCCAATGACATCCAACGGCTTTTGTCTGAGATTCGGGAGCTGGACGCCTTGACGTGCATGGAACTGCGCGACTACGAACAGCGGCATAAATCCTACCTGGAGGACATAAGGTCAGGAGATTCAGCTGCGAGGCGAAGGTCTCATAACGTCCTAAGGAGGTCTCTCCTGCAGGAACGTGAGTACGGCGACGAAAGACTTCAACTGGCTAGCCAACTTATAGATTTAATAGAGGCGCCCGCCAAGCAGTTGGAAGAGCAGTTACAGGCTCTAGAAGCGACTCAGTACGAAGCAGAGCTGACTGGAACCAGCTATCGTGCTGTAGATGAAGTTCCTCAACCGCCTGTGAAGATCGATCCTAAGTCAAGGGGCTCCAAATTTCCGGTGAATGGCCTGAAGCGAGGCAGTGGGAAACAAACTGGTAGACGCCCGCGCGAACCCGACGATCTGGCAAAGTCGGAGAAGAAGACTACTGCTGGCGGTGAGAAGAAACTTCCCAAAGGAGGACGACGGGGGAACAAGGTCAACGGAAAGACCCCAGTTATCAAGCCTGTTGCCAGTCCAACAGCAGCAGACGTAGGCGCAGCGGCCATTAGCCCAGACGAGCCTATTTACTGCCTTTGCCAAAGGATCTCCTTCGGCGAAATGATCGGTTGTGATAACGAGGAGTGCCCGATCGAGTGGTTTCATTTCGAGTGTGTTGGCCTGACGTCTAAACCGAAAGGCAAGTGGTACTGTCCGCGCTGCAGAAAGGAGCAAAGTAGAGGCGATAAGGCCAAGAGCACGAAAAGCAGCGCCAGTTAGTTTGAGACAGAAGCGTCGGTTCGTTGGTAGGGAAGACATTTGGATATCGTCTCCGGATAGATATCAGTCAGTGATTAATCAAGAGACTGCCCTAGAAGACAAATCAGAATTTACCCACCACACAGTGATAAAAAGGGATTCGCTTTTTTTGCATCTTTTCATTTTCGTATTAGGTATCATTTCATGACCACCTTTTCCGTGAATTTTGCAGTTATATGACCTTGTCATCGCCAAGTTCGCGCCATGACAATCACAATCAGGATCACCTCTTGCAGTAGAAAATTGTAAAGTGTGCTGCTGTTTGATGTTTGATGTCTGTGGAAGGTAAATTAAAATTATACCTTTTATTTTTGCCTGCAGCAGGCAGTCATGGATATGATTCGTAGTTAAATTTGGCAAACTTACAATTTGCAGTTAATTTGACAAACTTGTCCGTAGTTTGAAATAAGTCTCTCAGATTCTACAGTCATCCAAGAGGCATTTCAGTAGAGTATGTGTAGGTCGGTGGTGCAGTAGCTTTAGTAAGCCAATTTGTTAATTATAAAATATAAATATAACTTGGTGCGCCTATAGGGTCAGCCCTGTTTCTTCTTTGTTGGTCAGTGGTATGTTGTGCCAGTTATTTAATTTAGGCAGCACATAATCAGCTAGGCTCTAACTTCTGTCATTGTGATGCAGTACCTAGCCCAAAGAATTTACTGTGGATGCATTTATTTAGTGAACAATTTGGCAATCAAAGTGTATTGCATAGTACGTGTCATGTTTTGACCTTAGTTCTTTAATAGAACCCGTGACTGTTTAATAGTTGGTTATGCACACAGCCCCCTTTCTCACCCGAAAGTGACTCTCTGAAATAGCCTGTCTCAGTGAGTGTTAAGTGTACATCTATCTTAGAGTGTTAGTACGTGGACTTGCATGATTTTGGTTATCAACAGCCAGGAAGCTCCAACTTGCAGGCTGCAGGATATTGCATGTCTTGCTATACCATGGTGTCCAAAATTCCAAGGCCTGGGAAAGATATCCAGGTCTGTAAAGTACTTTTTGTACTGGTTGTTTGTAGCTGATAAACACTGCTCACGTAACAGGAGGTTTCGGTCCTTACTTCGAACTGAGCCTTCTCTGGTATGTAAGTGGTGGTGCAAATTAAAAATTGATGCACTGAAATCCAACTACAGAAAAAAGTCGAGCTACATGTGGATTCATAATGACTTGACCTGTTTCAAAATCATACTGTAAATGTGTGTCCCATGACAACAGCCATTAAGGGGCGTATTGACTGACCCAGAGTAATGTTTGTTTTTGCATTCATAGGACGTGTAATTATACAGTTTAATTACTGGTTACTTTAGACAGTTAAGTTATACTGTCTTTGATCGTTCATGCATGGATGTACACTGTACAATAGCATACATTGTTACAACTATTTTTACAAGGTTTACACAGGCATACATCTCAGAGTGGCAGGAGGTTCGATATCATGTTTCATAAACCCAGGACCAGAGTCTTTCAAGCTTTAAATGGGACTGTGCCAAAGTTTGTTTCTTACATGCAGTTCGCTAGTTAATACACTGATAAAAATGTTTTAGCTAGAGACTAATTTTAGTTGCTTGTGGTCTCTACAGATATTGATGGAAATTTTTAGATATGCCAAGATTATACCTTGAATTACAGTGCGCATGTACATTAACTGATATGAAGGACCTCACTGAGGGTTGTACATTTTCTTCTACCCTCATTTTTGTCCTTTCACACTGTATCAAGTGTAAACGACTGGAGACAAACTCTGGAACTTTCAATTTTAATGTGAAAACTAACACTTGACAGCAAATATCATTAAGAAGAGGTTTACCCCGTGTACCATCAGAAACTATAATAAACAGCCATTGTACAGGATAATACTGTAAATCATGTACATGGATGTGGATGTAAAATAATAATTTAGTTACTTGACACAAACCAACTTGAATGAACTCTTATCTGCTGGCAGCAAATTACAAAAAAAAAGACGTTTCAGCCAGCCTGCAGCAGCTCTGACCCTCAACGGGCTCAACAACTTCAGAAACGAACTCTTATCTGCTCCAGCAAATGTAATCTCGGATGGCACCAAAACCCAACGGTCAACTTCACCGAAAATTGGACGTACCGGAATCTATTATAGATGTTCCTACGTGTTTTGCACTGGCCGAACTTGACATATGTATGGAAAGCTACACGCCATGCATAAGGGAAGTCCCCCTTTTGTGGTTCAAGGTCTGCGGCTGCGCTGGAAGCAGCGCAAAGCTACGTAGCGGCTATGGCGCACCGTGCGTGATCAACCGTGTAGTCGACTCTACACCCTTCATGTGTAGATTACTGCTGTGGATTAGGATTTCTACGCGTACTAATAGTCGGTTTGAATTGAAGTTCAGATGGAGAAACTTGCAGCTGGTGAATTTCAGTCTTGCCAAAGTTGAAAACCTAGTTGCTACCTTGGGTACCTTTCAAGGAATTTGCTTCTGCACACATTCAATTATTGTCAGCATGAGAGTTCTGTAAGGTGTCGTCGCGTCAGCAGAACTTGGGCAATGTCAAACTTCGCTCCAACAGAGTATGCCGATTGTCAGAATGCGAAGGGACTGCTGAATGAGAAGTGTATTGTTCAAAACTTGCCCGTCTGCTATGAGATGAGGCGCCCGAACGTGGGGCACATCCCTGCGTTCCAAAGCGTGGTGGTCGTCGGCAAATCGAGGACTGAAGGACCATTTGCTCGTAATAAAAAGAGCTCTGAGCAGCTGGCCGCAGAGGAAGCTTTGAAACGTTGGGACGAGATTCTCAAGGAGAACAGAGGACATTCTATGCTTGGAACCAGTCCTGTGCGGGCGTCGGCAGGTGAGTTTCTTTCACAGTAAATGCGTTATTTATTCGGGTTTGCGTAGTCTGTTGAGCATACATATTCGATGTGCTCGATCGCCTAGGCTTGCCTACATTTCCACAACAACTTTCCAGTGGAACTCACCCTCAGTACAGTAGACTGGGGATTGCGTTAGTGTCCAGGGCCTATAGGGTCAAGAAGATCCACTCTGAAAAGATCGTGTTGAGCGTTTCTGCAGCGATTGTTTCGCATAAGCACACATTGCTCAAAACTGACTTCTTATCCCACAGTCAGTTGAAGAGTTTGTCAGTGAATGCCGAAGCCCAATTTTTCCAACATGACCCGCTCATTTCTTTGCTAGTTTGTGCATCTACGTCCTTGCGACGACACTGTGGGCATAATCGATTTACCACAGCACGGACTATTGCTAAATTCTAAAACGGAAATAGTGTACTGTCTTCTTTAAAATTTTTTTTGGTGTTTCATCGGGGAGAAGATAATATCAGACGTCGATTAAACTCGGTTTCTTAGTTTCAAGCGGATCAGATAGCACTGTTTGCATCAGCCTCTACCTCGAGGCGTACAAAATCACACTAAGTGACTACTTCTAATGGTTTATGACGCTGGGGGTTACCATGTACCAAGGCTGGTCATCCTTCCTGGAACAGATGCTCTTTGTATTGTTAGTAATCTTGTTATAGATTTTTTATTGTATTCTGCCAGAAGTTCAAAGTCTCTCTAAGTGCGCTGTGTTTATTGCCAACTCTTTGTTTGCTGTGACATACAATTGTGGATTTTCTTTCACTAGGATCAACTTTTTTTACAACTTTATTAATTTCATGCATCTTTTCTGCATTAAGTTGGTCATTGGCAGATGTTATAAGCTTGTACGTAAGGGCAAGAACACTTGCTGCACGTTTGTCGAGTTTTGGTATTTTCTGCAAACTCATGTGACGTTTCCTAAACAGGTACATAACTTACTGGCATTCTTTAAAGATTTATTCTTTGCAAAGTTTAGTGAAGAAAACGACATAAAAATTTTGATCATAATTACACGAATTGCTGCCCACATCAGTTCTTTGTTGTCAGATACTGAATAGAACAAATTATTCCTCTGTGGAAGCAGCTCAATAATCAGCAGCACAAGCAGTTTCAGGATCAAACCATTATGGATTTGAGCACTTCATTATTCAATAAAGGAAAATTGGTGAGAAGTGGCATTGACTGCCATCATAGATCAAGTGGCTTTTTTCACAGAATGTGACTTTTTTTATACTCAGTCTTTTTTTCCCTAGTAGACTACCAGAAGCTGTCCTTGTCTCAAGACAATTTTTTTTCACATAGTTGTGAATCTTGTGATTATTAGTTATTAATTCAGGAAAGATCTCAAGAAATTCTGACTAAATCCAAGGCTCCTCACTTTTCTTGGGTTTGGTGGTGTTAAAGTAGCAAGAGTGACCTGAGCTTATATGGGAAGGAGTTGACTCCCAAGACAGGCTGCATCAAAGAAAGTGGTGAGGATTTGAATCAATGCATGTACATATGTATATGGGGTCTACACCATAATGGTACAACCAGCTTCTTTCTACTGCTTGTATTTATGTTAATGGTGTCAACTGAGGCGAGTTGACAAACTTCAGTTGATCATCACATTTGTGAACATAGACTGATGTACTTCTTCAATGGTACCACTGTATTGAATCAGCTCTTGAAGCACTTTCGAGTGTCCTGAAGAGAATAATTAGACATTAGAGTAGGTTTATGTTCTTGAATAATTGAACTTTCCTGGATCACCATGCTTTACATCACTCTTGTGGGGCATGCAGTCATTTGTTGAAAATGCTGCACTGAATTGTAGACTGTGTGACAGTTAAACCAAATAAATTTTATAGCCAGGGCTATCAATCTACAATGTAGTCTGCCCAGTCATGCCATAGTGTTGGGATGTTATGTTCCTTCTTGCATCAAGAATTTTAAGCCCTGCCAGTCAATGTGGCAACCTACCAGTAGTTGGTCAACAGCCTATTTATCCCTCCCAATTATCCCTCCAAATCTCAATCCTCCTTGAATTGCAAGTGGCAGATCCAGAGGAGTCCAGCCCCCTTATCCCTCTGTCAGAATTTCCACCTTCTTTCTTAGCCTCTGTTCTAACTCTGAACTCCGCATCTAGATCTCCCCAGGTGGATGTCCAACCTACGCTTGTTGCTTCCCCTACCACACGATCCCAACCACTCCAAAAGTAGCCTCTAATAGAGAGCAGGGTAAATTTTTTTCTGAAAGACTAAAAGTCATCTGGCTGTTCCTTCAGCGACGCTCTTCCAGCCTTTCAACATCTTATGCTCTAAAGCACTAGAGACCTGTTCCTAAGTTTCACCGAAGTCAACAAAACGTACACCGACCTCAATCATCACAAAATCTCCAACTTGTTATCATATTTTTCATTGCACTAGACCAGGCTGGTGCAAAGCTAGTCTCTAGAATTGTAATTGGTGTACACGTAGACTTGCACCCTCTTCCTACAACCAGTAGATCTACACCTTACCTGATGTGGGAACGGGATATGCTGGAAAGCCTAGCACTTGTGAACGCTAACATCGCAACAGGTCAGGTATTGGTCATTTATCATTTAGGCTGCGCTTGTTTACAGCGCTAGTAGACTACCATTATATGGGGACTGACGTTCAACTCCGATTTCGTCACTGATCGAGATACCGCAGCCTGAACGTACGGAAGATTAAGAGTCTAAAGATAAGGTAATTGCAGTACATCTATCTGATGATGGGTACCGTATTTCTTCAAATAATGGCCCGGGCTACAAAATTTTCAACAACCCCCCAGACCCGGGCTATAATTCAAGCATGGGCCACTGTTTGAGCATGGGCTACAAAATTTCAACCAGTCCTCAAATACCAAGCAATACACAGAAATACTGGTAACATGTCTTGCAGTAAAACCAAAAACCACACATCCATATTGGGTACCCGCTATGCCACTTGTAACATCTAAAAAGAATAAAATAAAAAAGATGGATAGAACATCATAACTTCTGGATTAGAGGTGATCAAAGTCGCTCATGCTGGTAACATCTTAAAAAAAAAAAAAACTGAACAAAACGGTTGGATTCACGATAATCAAAGTCACTTGTCAGACTCAGATGTGCTAGTATGGCTCGTTTTGTAGCCCGGGCTACTGTTTGAGCGGGGCTATTATTTTTTCAAACCCCTTTCCCCCGGTCCATTATTTGAACAGGGTCATTATTTGAGCAAGGGCTATTATTTGAAGAAATACGGTAAGTAGTTTTGGATTACTTGTCACTGAGTGGTCAGGGTAAAGACTCCATCAAGTTTGGGCCCCTCCTTCTAACAAATCCTGGACCCACCATTGCTAGCAAGGCTAGACGGGTGAAAAACTGCAGTACAGGTACCGTTTGTGCCATAGGAAGAGGATTTTTGGCATTTTTTGCTGAAGTAGGAAAACCTGATCCTTTCGCGTCCTGAGACATTTGCATCAATGCATCCCATGCCTCGGCCAGCTTGCCGCGTATCAACGTAACGATCAAGCTAAGCGGGTCGACAAGTTGGTTGAACCCGGTATCTACGCGCGTACGCGCGGTAGATCAACCGCGAGTGCTGCCGTCGCTGGCCGCTAGCGCGCACAGTCTATGCAGTGCTGAAGCCAGCTGGCCGAGGGAACGGAGCAACTTGAACGTGAGTGCCGGATTTTCCCCTTCTTTCCACAACTTTCTGTGCGTGAGTGCTTAGCCAGTAACAGTAACAGCTCAGCCGTCGTTGTGTCAGCTTTGGAACTTCCCGAGCGTATTTTAAAGTTTCTGGTAGGCTCCTGCTGCCGACGGTAGCGAAAGAGGTTCTTCCAAATTTATCCAAGTGGGTGTTCGCTCCGACTCACCTAGCGGTTTCGTCGAGGTCCTGCGTAAGAGTTGATTGCCTGATAAATTCCAGACGCCGGTTAAGCAGTGTTAGAGCTGCGTTGGAGCAGTGGAGCGTGGACCGTCGTAGATTCCCTTATTTAGCTGTTAAAGAGCTAGGGCTTCTGCTGACAGGGTAGGAGAATGCGTCGCCATCATCCGTTTGGAGGTGATGATACGACTTGGTCGTCGCCGGCTAGAAAACGCTTATTCACAGCAGACCGCACGAATGTTGTCCCTAGTCCACGTAAGTTGAAAGAAAGACCGTCGTTGATAACCCCCAGTGTTATCAGCATCAATGAGAAGACGTGGCTGATCGCTGCAGCATCTGCCTCTGTCACGTTAAATGGAAGTAGCTGGCTGCTGTCATGCACTGGACGTGGTTTGCACCTTCAAATGTCCTACATGTATTTCCCGTAATGCCACTATAGGTGTATTTGGTTTCATGCTTTGACTAGCCGCCTCATTTTTTTTTTTTGTGATGTAATTTACTATGACTCGACATGTTGACGCCAACATGCTCAGAACTTCCTTCTGCTTCTACCTGTAACCTACTTTTCGGCTAACTGTGTGGAGTCAGTCTTGAACGGTTTTCCATGGGCTTCCGTTATTTCTACAGGAGGGAAGTTTCAAATCCTTGGGAAGTTTTGACCAATTCCATAAAGGACAGTTTAAAAAAAAGACCGGAATGAAATCGCGCGAAAATTGGGAGCACTAGACATTACGGGTGTTGAGGAGGTAGCTTTTCTAGATGATCCGGAAAAGCTGCATGAGCCAGCTGGAGTTGGTCAGCACCTCTCAGTTGCACGTTTACATGAGTATGACAGTTACAACAATACTGGTACCTAGAGAATTACAATCGATATGCAGCTGCAGTCGATGCACAACTTCTTGTCCAGCGTGAAACAAGGTGTTTTGGTGGAATTTCAAGATTCTAGACATGAAATGGCATTCTTTGATTCACCCTTTGCACTTTGCCAAAAAAATCTAGTCTGAAAACTTGTGGTCCAGATGGGGGGGGGGG
>JAOWAW010109470.1:0-13912 GCA_028565695.1 Nicola tetela
CCTTCCTCCCTCCCTCCCTTCCTCCCTCTGTGTGTGTGTGTGTGTCTCTCTCTCTCTCTCTCTCTCTCTATATATATATATATATATATATATATACCTGTCAATCAGTCTCTGTTTCCTCTTTTCATCTCTATCATTCACACATCCATGCAAGTGGGAGGAACTATTCTAGTGCACAGGACAAGGTGTTCAGTAGATATACACAGGAAATTGAAGAAAACAATACCTGGAGTAGCTGAAGCAAGTTCTGTGCTCTCATAGATCAAAATCTTGGCAGAGCTGTTGCTCAAATATGGTGCAGTTTTTCTACATGCAACCTATACATTTTCAGAAAGGTTATATCAAAGAACAAATATCGGCCACATAAAATCACATGGATGATAGTGTCATATTTCTAATCAGACCATCGTGACCTGAACTAGGGATCTGGATCTATAGAGGTGTGAGCATTTGTAGTTTTGAGAATTGAAAATTTTAAATATCCCACCATGTAGCCGGAGGGTGCAAATTTGTGGCTTTGGTGCAGCCCTCACATCGTAAAATTGTCAATTTCTGCCAAGTGAAAACCCCTGCACAGAAGGCAGAAGTCGCCTGATTTCACAAGTTCATTGGATAGGTCTCTGTCACAAGTGGCTTTAAGCTGATTCATCTAAGATTAAGGGCTGGGTGCCAAAGGCTGAAGACTACAAAAGGCTTTGCACAGGCATATTGCAGATTCATTGGACATGCAAGAAAACCAACAGCCAGGCAATATTTTTAACTCTGACCATGTCACCTGTTAGAGATGGTTCTAGTGAAGAGATTTTTGCCGGTAACTAAAAAGAAGAAAGAAAGAAATGGTTACAACAGCCGATATGAGGGGGAGAGACCACCTGTACAGGCGGTGTCTTCCTGGTTTATAATAGATTTGAGATGAAAATTGACAATTTATTGCAGCCTAAATAGTATAGATTACCATTGTCATTCCAGATAGGGTCTGAAAATGGGCTCCTTCCGAAGTATCAATGGTGTTCTTTGCACATTAGTGTTCTGTTCAGAAAATGCAAACTGTTCAGGTGTAATTAAAATTGTATATGGGTATTTATAGAGTAAATTTAAAACTTCCAGTTTAGATGTGTTTTCATGTGTGTGTGCGTGCATGCGTGAGTGAGTGAGTGTGTACACTTGCTGTCAACTGTCAATGCTTGTTTTGGTGATATTGTTCATTAAGGTATGTTTGACCGAGATGGCAGCGGACAAATCAGTTTTGATGAGTTTGGAGCACTGTGGAAGTATGTGACTGACTGGCAGACGACATTCCGCAGTTATGACAGAGACAATTCTGGAACTATTGACAAAAATGAACTTCAGACAGGTGAGATACCTTTGCTTCCTGAAGAAGAGACCCGGAGAGGTACTGTAAACCCAGAAAGGTTTGTGTTCCAGAAACTTTCACATTTTTCGCATAATCAATGAAATCATTAAAATTTGTGGTCACGAAATCACGTACATTGTTGCAGCATACCTACAGGTTAAGAATTGCACCCTTAATCGCTAAACTTTGTGGCTGTCAAAGTTTGTGAATTGTGAAATTAAAAAAAAATCAATGTGAACGTTTCTGGGTTTACAGTAGGCAGAGAGTGAGAAAGAGAAAGATCGAAATGGTGCAATTGACAGATCTGCTGGCAGAAGAACACATACCTAGAGGCACAGAGAAAAAATGCAGATATGAAAAGAGAAGGACACTCCAACATGTAGATAGAAAGCTACATAGATGCAGCGATTAAATGAGATTTTTAACCCACCAGGAGGCATGGGGTGTAAAAAACTTCAGGAACAGCATATACAGAAAGGGTAGATGTCCAACCAGCTGAGTAGTTGCTTAGGGGACATTGTGTGTGCTTTCACAGATCTCATGTTATTAAGAATATTTTTGTGGTTGTAAAGTCTTCTGGTGATTTCTCTGTTTTTTTTTTTTTTTTTTTTGGAAAACAGTTTTGAATAACTAGTTGATTTTGGTCCAATTTACAGCCCTGGTGTAGCATGTTGGTTTACACCTAGATTGTTGAGCTATAGGTATGAACTAATTTACTGCCACCACATAAAACAAGGAACTCTCCATGTCAATTTGGATGGTTTGTTTAAGACCTTTCTATATTAGGCTGCAAGATGTATTAGTTTAGGGTGTTTAGTGCAACTGGCATTATGATTTATTATCACAGGCTTGCTTTGGCCATGCTGCATAATAATAATGATATTCTACTGTATATTAAGAGCAGCTGGAAACATCTGCCAGTCCCCTATCTCATAAAACATGTTTGATTGCTTGGGGCTTGCCTTGTGGGAGAATTTTCCTACCCTTACTAGTCTCTGGACCTAAAGGAAGTTTAGTTGTTGATCATGAAAGTGGCTTGATGGTTTGTGAAGAGCTTTCTCTGCTTTGTCTGTTTTGTGCCGTCTGCAGCACTCACCAGTTTTGGTAAGTCTTTCAAACTCTCTGTATTACAGACTCAAAGGACTTTATTGCAGTCAAAGACAAAACGCAACAACATTCATTCAGGAACTCAAGACTAAAATTTCGGAAAGAAAACTCAGCCCACAATGCAAAGACTGACTTCTAAATAGACACACCACAGGTGCATAATGTAGGTGTAGGTCGAGCTTCACCTGGGATCCGTAACATACTCCCCTCCAAGACCGAACACAACAACCTGAGAGTAGCTACCTTTCTTCTACCACTACTTTCAATGGCATTAGACACTGTACAGAACGAATAAATGTGGTGTTTCCAATTTTCACTTCCACCACTCTAACACAATTGTCTCGACCTTTGAAAATCTTTGTCACCAAACTGATTGCCCATTCTTGACGCTTTTTCTTGGAATCCAAGATCAACACAACTTCTCCTTCCTTAACGTTTCTTCCTTTAGCTTGGTTAAACAAACATGACTGAGAAACATACTCAGCTTGCCATCGATGCTTCAGATGCTCTTGCACTTTCTTGATATACCTCACACGTGCTGAAAGGTTCTCTTCATTTACCCATTGATGTGCGTATAGTGTAGAGTCATCCCATACATTGCCCATGAGCATACTTGGTGTAAGAACATGTTTTCCAACCTGATCGTCACCCCCAACATGAGTAAGTGAATGACTATTAACGATGTTCTCTGCCTCAACAATGACAGTAGAAAGCTCTTTAAGCCAGACAAGGGAATGCCCTAAGACTTTCTTCAGGGGTGTTTTGATAGCTTGAACTAATCTCTCATAAAACCCTCCACACCACGGGCTTGCAGGAGGATTGAGTGGCCACTGAATAAGTAAAACCTTGGAAGCTGCTTTAAAAGCGGTAGCAATGTCCGAAATCATTTCTTGAGGGGTACATTGCCATGCTGCAAATCTGCAAAAGGCGAGTAGGAAATTGTCCTGAAAGGCTGCTCACAACCTCTAAATGCACCACTCTAGTTACTGCGCATACGAACAGAGCCAACCACACCTTGCACGGACCTGTGCTGTCTCTGACAAGAAGAGGCCCTGCATAATCCACTGCACATGACATGAACGATGCTTTGAAGCAGAAGCTGCTTGATGGCAAAGGTGCTGTGACTTCACTGCATGGCCTGCCATCAAAGCGTTTGCATTGACCACATTTTGACTTCACACCCCTAACAATCTGACGTCCTGCGATGATCCAAAATGAGTTGCGTGAAAATGCCAGCAATGCATTAACACCATGCATTCTCTTACAGTGATGGTGCTGTACTAACGCTTCTGTTAAATAGTGCTTACTGAGGAGAACAAGGCGCTTCTGCCCAAATTCTCAGTCAGCCATCTGCCATCTACCCCCAACACGTAACAGGCCATTGTTATCCAAAAAGGGTGAAAACAGATAAAGCTTCAAAGATACTGACAGTTGTTTTCCTTTATGCAGATCATCCAATTCTTTGGTAAAACCTGTGTTTTCTGCACCACTTCAAACAGAAGGTGTTGAGCTCTCTCTGGCAGATCAATGTGTATGCCATTTTTTGATCTCCAACTCAACATACGTGCTCCAAGTCCAACTATCCTTGCCCACCTAGAAAGTCTCTCCTGCCAAGGATATTCTACCATCTATTCATCAATCCTGGACTGTGCCTCCATATCACGTCACATGCACAACTTACTTCTTGAATTGCTGTGACACGGTTAGCTACCCATGTTTCCCATACATGAGGTGATTGCTGCAGCCAATACCACACAGTAATACTGTCTGTCCATGCATGGACCTGAGATATTCGGACCCTAAGCTGTTCACAAACAAAACGGATACTCCTGCTTCCCAGGTATGCTGCCTGCATTTCCAACCTTGCAAGGCTAACATGTTTCAGAGGTGCCACCTTGGCTTTCAAGTAGACAAGCTGAGATTGGCTTTGGGATACTATGTAAAGACAACAGCCATAAGCATCTTCTGATGCATCAGTAAATGCATGTAGATCATGTGTCTGACCTTTCTCTGCACCTGTCCAACGGTTTACTTTGAAATTATTGAGCCCTTGAAGATCATTAAACCAATGCATGGCTCTACTGGCTAAGCTGCTGCTTAGTGGTGCATCCCATTCAAATTTCTCCTTCCAGGTCAGCTGCAATATGATCTTCCCACTGATGGTTGTTGGTGACACTATTCCCATTAGATTGAAGATTGACGCCACCAGCCCAAGAAGCACACGGCTTGACCAACAAGTAGGTTCCTCAAAAGTGTCAAAGCAAACAGAGAGGGTATCTGATGGCAACTGCCAACATATATCTAGCACCTTGTCACCCACTTCTTCGGTGCTTCTGATACTGTTACCACGCCATTCACGTAACTCCATGCCAGCCGACAAATAATATATCACAACTGGCCTGCTGGAAGTGCTCAGCCTCTTGTGGAGACTGCATGCTTGTAATGCAATCATTGACATAAAATGACCAGAGTAGTAACCTGATAACTTGCTGTAAATCTTCCAATGTTGCCACTTGCAATTCCTGTCATAGGTGGTGCTGCAAAGTTGTGTTCAGAATAAACAGAGAACAGTTCACTCCAAATGGTAACCTTGTTAATCTCTGGACTTCAACATCTCCTTTCTCGTTAAACCACACAAATCTAAGAAATGGTCGATCTTCTGACCTGACTGAGATCATGAAGAATGCCTTTTTGATATCCACTTGTATTGCATACTTGAACTCGCAAAATTTCAATAAAAGCCCGGGCAGGTCTGGTAATAATGATGGACCTGGCTCAAGAAGATCATTCAATGTGTGTTTTCCTTTTTGGGGCCACCGAGGCATTAAACACAACTCGCAATTTTGTAGTGGTTGCACTATCACGTTCCACAGCGTGATGAGGGAGGTAATAGCCTTGTTCCTGAGGCTGTGGCTCTTTCTCAATAGCACCTAAGTGTAAGTACTCTTTCATCAGAACTGACTCATAACTGCCAATACTGCCCTTGCTCCCTAATCTCCTATGCAGGGTAATTGCTGAAGAAATGGCTTGATTCTTGTTATCTGGAGGCCTTTCTGCTCTTTTCCACAATAGACCAACCTCGTACCTGCCCTCACACTTACTTAGGGGAAAAGCCAGCAAGACTCCAGGTTGCATAGGCAGTTCTTCCAGTTCCCATGATGCTTCAATACTCTTTTGTACGAAAGCCACTTGAATTGATTGTGCCAACGATGACTGTTTATTTTTACATGGACCAGACAACAGCCAGCCGAAACTAGATCTCCATGCAACTTCATTGTCCACAAATTTTTTTTCAAGCAAAAATTTGTTGGCATAGTCCACCCCTATTAGCAAATGAACGTCATTGGTTGTAGTGAACTCTGCTGAGTCCCTGATTTTGATGCCATGCTCTTTCCACCTCTGTACGAGGTCTGTTGGAGCAGGAGGAATGTTCAACTTCAAGTGGTCTCTTTTGATGACCTGCAGCTGATGATGTGCTCCTTCACAATCCGCCAGCTCCAGTTGGTGCAGGGAAGTATGACAAGTTTGAGCTTGTGCTCCGAAATCTTGAATGAAAACTTACAGCTATTTCACTTTTGGAGCTGCAACCAGATTTGCTAACTCTTCGGATGCAAAAGATGCTTGAACACCCTGGTCAATAGAGACCCACACTTGATACTTCTTTTGGTTTTCATCCACATCATCCAGTACAGTTGTCATAAGCAAGACAGCTGTTGGACACCCTGCCTGCACAGTTGAAGATGCAACGTTGACTTGCTTGTCTTTCTCTCCTGTGCTGTTCGGCAGATGCAGTAAACTGTGATGTTTTCTCCCACATGTATCACATGTTTTCATGCGACATGCTTTAACTCGATGCCCAAACTTCAGGCAATGAAAACAGCCTGTTTTCCAGGACAAACGTCTGCCTCTGTCCTAAAGGCATCTTTTGGATTTTTGCCCTAGTTTGTTCAACTGCCACTTTCCATGCTTGCATGGTTGAAGTTTCATCAGTAGCTGACTCATCCAATAGCTTTCTCTGCTGCAATTTAGCGTTGTTGGTCTGCTCTTCCATGGGCTCCTTGAAATGCTACTTTTATGTCTTGGAAATCCTTGATGGAAAGCAACTGAAGCTTGCACTCTAGAAAGTGCACCTTTAACTCTGAAGAATAGCCTTCAAGAATCATGTATTTGACAAGTGTTTCCATGTTATCATCTTCTGATAAGCTGCTCTCTTTTGATGAGGCCAATTCAAGAAACTGCTTGAGTTTCATAGCCACCCTCAAACAAAACTGTCTAAAGGACTCGTCACCTTGTTTGATGTTAATCAACTTATGCCACACTTGCTCTGGAGTTTGTCTGTATGCTAGAAGAATTTCCTGTTTTATCTCTGTGTATGACCCACCAAGTGAGGCAATGGTCTCAAGCTTCATACTGACAACTGCTGTCCACAAGGCTAGGGGCCAAGATTCCTGGCCATATCTGTTCTGCTTAACCACATTCTCAAAAAAATCAAGATACTTTGCAACTGATTGTAAAACCTTATTTTCAAATTTTGGCACGTCCAACTTTGGCAGGGACTTCTTGTTTCTCACCTGTGTATGCCCACTTCCTTCGTCTGCACCTTCGACTCCCTCTTTATACCTGATGCTCATGCCAGCTTTAACCTTAAGTGTTTCCAGCTCCAGTTGTTTTATTTCCATTTCTCTACAGTGAGTGGCCTCTCATGCTTCCTCTTCTTGCCAGGCTCTTCTTTCTTCCTCTTCGGCTGCTCTTTGTGCCGCCTCTTCTTCATGTCAGAGCCGCTGCTCCTCTCTCTGAATGTCCTGTAGTTGCTTGACAAACTCTTGTAAATCTTTACCTAAAAGGTCCATCTTCTTCCCTAACTCGATTAACTGCTCTACGTTCGCCATTCTGCTGGTTCTGAGTGCGCTGCTCCCCAGTATCATTGTGTCCGCACTACGTCTTGTGCTCTGTAATTCAACAATGCTTCGAAGAGCAGACACCAACCATCAAGGTCGCCATATTATGAACTCAAAGGACTTCATTACAGTTAAAGACAAAACGCAACAACATTCATTCAGGAACTCAAGACTAAACTTTCAGAAAGAAAACTCAGCCCACAATGCGAAGACTGACTTCTAAATAGACACACCGCAGGTGACAACAATGCTACTCAGGTGCATAATGTAAGTGCAGGTCGGGCTTCACCTGGGATCCGTAACACTCTGCTTGTTTTTGTGGTAATACCTTTCTGTACTTCTTTCTTGCCATTTCCCCTTCGACATCCAATTTTTTTCTCATTCTCACATGTATTATTGTTTGCAGGTGCATTTTATCCATGATTTTCCTTCTATCTCCCTCTCTCTCCTGTTTTCTACTCCGTCTCTTTTGCTCACCTGGTTAATCCTTCCTCCATGTCTGTCTTTTCCCTTTGCTTCTTCCCTTTTGCTGCTGTAGTTGTCTTTCATAATTTTTGTTTCTTCTGTTGAAAAAAAAACGTTCTTATGCTTTGGAGAAAAAGTCCAGATCTTTTGCTGCTATTGAAGTGTTTTATCTTATCTCCGACCTCATGTTTGTGGTTAGGTTACCGCCTCTCACCGAATTTCTACTCCATTCTGGTACGCAAGTTCGACAGGACAGGCCGTGGAAGCATTACGTTTGATGACTTCATCCAGTGTTGCACTGTCATTCAGGTGAGAATTACACAGGTGTACATGGGGAAAAAAATCCCATGCCACTTTAGGTGTTCAAGTGTTATGTGGAGTCCATCCTGTGTTGTTCCACCGAGTAGGCTTGTTTTCGTTTAGAACATTTGTAGACTTATAGGAACGGCAATCTAGCACTGGTATTAGTCATAAATTATTAGTTTGTGTGCGATGTGGTCTTTGTAACCTGTAGGTCATTTGGTTCTGTCTGTTTTGTTTTTTTGATTTTGCATCTGCCCCTGTGTTCTACTCCCCTTAATCTCTCCTTGTGCTGCTCCCCTCTCTCTCTCTCTCTCTCTCTCTCTCTCTCTCTCTCTCTATTCTTTCCTTTACCATTTCTTGCCTCTATTTTTGTCTCTTTCTCTCTGCCTCTCACTATCCCATCCAATCTCCTGTAGAGCCTCTCATGTAACTGATTATTAAATTTGCCTGAATACAGCTTTTGTGTTTGAAGTTGTTTCTGAATTATCAAGTAATTGGTGATTACCGATAATGCTGCCAACTAATCAACTCTTTTAGATCGATATGTTCAACTTAATCAGAATACAAATGCTGGTTATGCTGATTGAGCCGGATCTTTTTTTGAGAAAATGCATTGTTGGTGAACACACTACTTTGTGCATAATGACAGTGGAAGGGGATTATCTGGTTTCCCTTTGCAACATGTTGCTTAGCGTAGCTGAGGTCAGGCTGAACTTCATGTGATCTAACTTTGTAATTGTATTGGGGAAAGTCTGGCTGAAGTCCTGCCAGAGTGATTAGTAATAATGTCACTATAGTAAACACAATCCACGGTGATGCCATTATCATGATTTTTTAACACAACTGAAGGCAGAGCTCAAAGAGACAACATTTAGGATTGGCTAACAAAATTGATTGATGTGTGTGTGTGTGTGAGAGAGAGAGAGTGAGTGAGTGAGTGGACAGTGACAAGACAACTAATGATCCGAACAGAGGACACGCTGTTCTTTCCCAAGCCATTCTCATTTCTCATAACTGCTGTTTCTTTTCTTTTTTTTGTCCTTTTCGGGTTTGTAGACATTAACCAGTTCATTTCAACGATTTGACACGAGTCGGAATGGCTGGATTCAGATCAACTATGAGCAATTTCTCACCCTGGTTTTCAGTCTGAAGGTGTAGAGTATGCTGTGTAGTAACCTCTCAAACATTTTTCTGATGTAGCCAAAGGTGAAAATTCTTGTAATAACAACCATTTATGAATTCAGGCCGAAAGCGTTTTTCTCCAGTTTTTTGTTTGCTCAGTTCTGTGCATTATCATTTGCGTTCTTCTTCTTCGTCTTCTTCTTCTTCGTCTTCTTCTTCTTCTTCTTCTTCTTCTTCTTCTTCTTCTTCTTCTTCTTCTTCTTCTTCTTCTTCTTCCTGATTGAACATGTTTTTAACTTTTACTGTTTTACCTCATTGTCCTTCGGTTTTGTTTGCCAGCATATTTTAGTGATGGTCATAGTTTAACATGTTTTACTGGCCGGAAATGTTTCATGATATAAACTTCATTAGAAGTTAAAGTTTTTGAAAAAATATTTGTTGTTCTTGGAATTAGCGTGAGCAGCCATCTTTCATTCTCTGTGACAATTATTTGAATGTCATGCCTTGGGCTCTTGCATAGTATACAAAAAAGAATTGTCACAGGCTGGACTGGATTAGAGTACTAAATCACCTTTGTGCAGATCTAGAGGGCTGTATAACTGCCGGTGAAATTTGTCATCTTGACGATGGAGTTTTGTCATTGATACATTCCCTGCCCCTCACACAGATGATGGTGCATATCCTTAATAAGCTGTAATCTTATCAGAATGACAAACAACCGTTTTCAAGTTTGTCCTGGCAGTCATCAGAAAAGAAAACTGCTGTGGGCCGCACAAGGAGACGGAAAGCAGATGCCACTTGTCTTGCGCATCATGCCGCAATTTAACTTAAGCATGTTGCAGCTGACCTGAGCAAGATTATGTACATGTTGGATGCGCAGTAGATTTGAGCTACATCACTCTATATTACCTATATCATTATCAGACCAATCGCTTTCTCTGTGGTACATCATGGTACGTGACATGCTAGTCTAGCATTCCACAACGGAGTCATGACGTCATGCCATAGGTATGGACTCTGCTTCACGCCACGGTACATTATCTGACCACGATGAAAATGATGAATAGCTATAGGTCTATTACTACGTATACGGCTTTTGTAGTGATTCACGACCTTGACTGTTGCAGTAATCACGGTAAATGTAGATTACGGCGCAATAAATGAAGAGAATAATACTATCCATGACATTGCATGCATCTCTCGACTAGCGACTCCAAGATCCTGCCAACGTTATTGATACATGTATCGTAGTCTACTATCCATGCAGAAACAGTCGCAGAAACGCATGCTATCGATTAGTACTAGAGTACAGTAATAGTTTGTAAACATCTGTGGTTTAGACTAATGGTAAAGTTTAGTGCGAACGGGCGCTAGTAGTAGGATTTGCGAGGACATGGGCACCATAACAAGGCCAACACGCACCGCAACCGCCTGCGCAGTTGCGGTTTTTCGCGGTTTGTTCATCGATGGCGTCATCGGTGACTTGGGGACGAACAAGCACGAACATTGAACGACTCGCATACGACGTGCATATGTTGGACAGCTAGAGCGCCTGCCGATTTCTAGTCTGACAGCCGTTTAGGCTAGGTAGTTGCGACAAGGAACTACCGCTACCGAATGCAGCTGTGCGTGAAGAGCTCCCACAAGTTTCATTCGGCTGCAGTTTATAGCGACCCGGACTAATTTCGCACACTTGGCCAACTACCTGATCGAATATACTATGATTGCCCGGAGCGCCAACAAGTAGATTCCCTATACGGTCCCACAGAATGGTTCGCTGTTCAGCTCCTCGCTGCGATAACGATTCCTCGAGTAGGGGTGGCCGGAGTCTCAGCTGGTTTAGATTTCCGCAGAACAACCCCGCGTTGCTGGAGAAATGGCTTTCGAGCCTCAGACAAGCTGGTAAATCGTACACGCCGTCCGCCCACTCCAGACTTTGCTCGAGTCATTTCGACGAGAGCTGCTTTGAGCGAGATATGATGGGCGAGTTCTTAGCATCGGGTATTTTGTCATTTTCTGCCGAAATCAAGCAGCCCCTGCGGCGTCGCGCAAAGCACCTGCTGCCAACTGCTGTGCCGTCTATCTTCCTTGCCGACGTCCCGAGCGAATCCGTTGAACCAGCAGCCGAATCACCGGGGCTACTGGCGCTAGGGAAAAGCCCGTCATCTCCAAATGCGGTTGCGGACAAATCCAAGAAAAGTGGTGAAGGCGTCAGTGGCCGTCGAGGTAAGACCTGTGGCTAACGCCCGATATCACTCTTTTTAGTTTCTCTCAAGCTCATTTCATGACCGGGAAATTCTAGTATCCTCTAGTGTCTATCCTAAATACCGGTGTACATGTCTTCAATGGCTAGCGCTTGGTTGATCATCATTAATATTAGATATGCTGGTTACCATGGTTACCGCAAATTTTGTAAAGCATGGCAAATCACGACTCACGAGGTTTTTCTCTGACGATATTGCGACAACCGTTCACTTCTACACCAGGCAGTTTAGTTTTTGTCACGTTCTGGACCCATAGCCAGGTCCTTTGTCAGGCCAGATTTTTTCTTTACTGTAGATCTAGTTTCAGAAAATTCTGGTGTTCATTCAATTTGGGTATATTTGGTTACAATTTTGGTGTGAGCCTTCCAGTACCAAAATTAGATGTACACCTAAAGTTTTGATATGAGTATCAGGGCACCAGTCCACCAGTAGCCTAGGTAATAATTATGCTGTTTGTGAACGTTTGGGGTGTTATCGGTTGAGTGTCTTGAGGCGTAGCAGTCTAGGCTGCAGTCCAGGAGCAGAGCTGCAAAGTGCAAATTTGGTAAATGACTCACTTTCTGCACTGAAAATTAAAATACAGTGACCCCTCACTTATCCGACCACCTGTGTGCAGAGGGCTTTCCAGAGGTGTTCAGATAAGAAAATATGATCAGTCAGTAGCAGGCAAAATTAATCTTAATTAATTGTGCATGTAGATTTATGAAAGAGTATAATATACTAGGTTAGCGCAGATTTATCGCAATGCTTGCCAAAGTAGGACAGCTGTTTCTCTTGTAATAGTTTTCAACTCTTACTTTTACTTGTCAGAAATTTAATGACTAAGTTTCTTGCCAGTGCAAGAGATGTATCGTCTTGCTTCATCTCAACTTAAGTTATGATCTACAGTGCAGGTGACAAGTTGCAAGGGCAGTCTGGCACTGCTTGCCCGGTTGCAACATCTACAGCTGCAGAGCTGCAGCGCATTCAGTAGCCAGCTGCATATTTTCGGGCTGCACAGGGGCCGCATACACCAGTGCTCGACCCAACATCGAGGCTGGACCGTCTATGCATGTACTGCAGATGCCACTGTACTCTATAGATCTATGCTACATTTGGCGTTGTGTTCTGTGAGCTCTGATGCAGCCTCTGAAAGTCGGAAATGGAAAATTTTCCAATGTTCAGTGCGCTCCAGATAAGCGAGGTGTCGGATAAGCAAGGGTCAGATAAGTGAGGGGTCACTGTATGCCGAAATGCCGTCAGGCCGGCACTACCAAAATTCAACCCGCCAAAATTTTCTGAAAAATTACAGTATCTCCAGCCTGTGGAAGCATACTAAAAGCTGCGTGATGAAGATGCATTATTATGGGCCAATATTATCCATGCATGGCACATGTATAAGTTTGATAGACTCAATTCCACATAATTATTCACAGGCAAAATGAAATTAACAAATATTAATGGAAATGCTGACATTAATTTGGTTTGGGTGAAGGAAGCGACATGTTCGTAGCCAGCATAGGACATAGGGGGCACGGGCAACCCCTAGAAATTTTGACCATGGCTTTAGAGTAGGGCCTAGCGCATTGGAGCTACAGTCAGAGTTGTCTGACATTGTAGGATAGTGTGTTCTGCATGCAGTTGTGTTCAACTCGAACACCTCAAGTTGAGCAAGTTATACAGTGCGTACAGATACCAGTAGTTTCCAGCAAGCTACATTGTTGCTGTACCCCAGCTTTGCTCTTCCAAGTACGATTTCTAGGGCAGGGCTGAGCCCCTATGGAATGGATTGCAGGTACACACGTGGGAAGTTCTTCCACTGTCGCATACGTAGCCACTTCAGAGCAACCACTAATAAAATTCCCGAACAATCATGCAAAAATTGCAACAACTGTGTGGTGTATTCATCGCCCACAGGAACAGTACATTTACTAGTTTCAGTTCTGATCTGACAAGACACCTAACTGTCCAGACATCCACCCTCTACCTCAACTATCTGACCTTCTCTCCCACGTATGACCTTTATTCTTTGTTCTTCTTTTATTCATTTGGTACAGTATAAATCCATACAGTTCTCTCTCTTTTCAATCAATGGTTAGTAAGCTCAGAAGGATAAAGTCTTATTACTAGTCGATGATTAGTAAGCTCAGAAGGATAAAGTCTTATTACTAGTCAATGGTTAGTAAGCTCAGAAGGATAAAGTCTTATTACTAGTCGATGGTTAGTAAGCTCAGAAGGATAAAGTCTTATTACTAGTCGATGGTTAGTAAGCTCAGAAGGATAAAGTCTTATTACTAGTCGATGGTTAGTAAGCTCAGAAGGATAAAGTCTTATTACTAGTCGATGGTTAGTAAGCTCAGAAGGATAAAGTCTTATTACTAGTCGATGGTTAGTAAGCTCAGAAGGATAAAGTCTTATTA
>JAOWAW010109481.1:0-13910 GCA_028565695.1 Nicola tetela
AATCGTAAAGTAACAAAATCAAGGTTCAATTATCATGGCGAGATAAGCGCCAATTTTGGCAAGTCGGAGGAAGTATATAAATATATCCATATAATTTATATATACTTATTTAAAAATTAATTGGCGATGGAAACATATAACGCAATAAACAATACCAGTAACACCATCTTTTCTTCTCAAATCTTTTCGCTGCAATGTTCATCAGGAAATACATTACAGAACCAGCGATAATCCCTGTGTGGTGCGTTTTAAATAAGAAAAATAAAAAAGTCTACCATGTTCGAAGGTTGCAGTTGAATTGAGTGTTCCGTACAAACTGATACATTGGCACCTGCAATTGTATGCGGGATAATAAATCCATACACCTAGAAGGACATTCCATTTAGCGCCCACCATGTTAGGCTTTCCTCATTTAAAACCCACCTCACAGGGATTATTGCTGATTCTGTAAAGTATCTTCTGATGTGTATTACAGCGAAAAGCTTTGAGAAGAAAAGATGGCGTTACTGGTATTGTACATTGCGTTGTATATATACATATATATGTGTATATATTATTTATTTATATCCTTCTAGCTCTTACCAAGATTGAGCAATCAGTCGCTTTTTCCATACAAGGAAACTCTAATAAGCGTGGACATCACTGACGTCACTTTTGATGATGGAAAAGAGTACACGCTGTACAGCACTCCCAAATTAAAGCTACATATACAATTATAATCTACAAACTTAAAATAAAAGTCAAACAAGTATAAATCTCCAGTGATTATGCCAAAGTGGCTGTTCCCATAGTTTCTAAGGAATCATACTTGAATGTTGGTTAAAAAGGAAGTCAGTGTAAGGCCGGTTTTTTCTAGACTTTTCAAGAACTGAACTTGCTAGGTTTACAATCATCACACTCACATGTAACTTGACCTGCTCCTTACACATGAGCTTGCAACTAGAGTAAGGTTCAAATGACATTTCATCGTCATCACCTCTGTAAACCTATTTCACCTGGATAATACCACTGTAGACCATTTCTCTTTTGATGTAAGATGGTTTGACTCATTTCTTGTAATTGTTGAACACATCAAATCTTCCATCTAACTAAAAAGAAACAACAGTGGATTTTCAATATTTTGTTCTTTCCTTTTTTGATTGTTTTTACTCTTTTGTAGATTGTGAAATCTTGCTGTTGAGGTTTTCTTCAATCTTTATGATTGCCATAGCAACATTTCATGAAGCATGAAATTTCAAGCTTACTCCAATCTTTTAAACTGCATCGATGACATTCTCTTTATTCTCAAGATACAGTGGATTAGAACAGAGAAAAACAAATCCATTCAGGTGTACATACTACATACTGTCCAACAAATCTTCTTCCTACGTATGTGCTACAATTTGAGAGCCACTTTAGCAGGGATGAATGACTTCATGTCATACGCATACATGCTGAAGAAAATATAAAAGGGATAGGTTTTGAGCAGCTTTGAAGTAAAGAGTAAGGTTGTTACCTAAAATAATGTCTTAAGTGAGAGGTGTTAAAGCTAATAGCAAACACAAAAAATTAAAGACAAGAAAAGGATTTCGAAAGGAATCATTAACAATACAGGACAGAAAGCTTTAATCGCTGCATAGCTGCAACTTCACACTTTCTTAGGCAAGTCAGCATACTCCTGAATGGTTGCCAGCAATTCATTGAGATCTGTTATCGTGTAGACAGTCCTGCTCACTGCAGTTAATGGTCAGGTTGTCTATTGGATTCTCACTGAGACCTTTGATCGGGTTGGTGTACTCCAAGATTGGGTTGAGATATATAGGATTCTCCAGCTGTGTAATGCAAGAAACCACAACTTAAATACAACAAAAATAACTTGTAGATGAAAGAAGTTGTGGAATACATGTAGCAGCTACCACCGGTTTAAAATTGCGATAAGATTTAATAAAATTCCAATAAGGTTTAAATGTTTACAAAGCTGGCATGTTGTGAAATCATTTCCTCGAACCTAAGTCAGCCTGTCTCTGTGAGAAGTAGACAACATTTACACTGGATAAATATCTGGGTATGGACACCCCCTAAGAGAAATTTGAACTTGTCGGTGGTCCCACACATAGTATGCCTTGAGGTTGAAATAACTCAGAGTTTATATCACCTGTTTACCATGATACCAGTATAAGTATGCATCTCTTGTGGCTTCTAGATCATGGGGCTCCTTAAATAGGTTGATTTTGATTCTAGGCAGCAGCCACAATTTGAATTGAATGAACACGCAGCACGTGTTGGATACAGAGTAAAAGGAAGGCATTACAATAGGACACACCTTGCCTTACATTCCTTATTGATACACAAAGACAAGTGACTCAACACCCTCTGTTTCTGTTGTATTTGCTCATGAGGAACTATTGTGAAGTGGGAATAGAGATACCCTAGACTGTCATAGTACCTCTATAGAACAAAACTCTTGATCTGCATGGCAAAATGTTTTTGCTTGGGAGATTATTAATATTTTGGATATTAGAATGTTTACCCTTGAAAGTTCAGCTAAGCGTATGGCTTCATCCAACATCCTGCACTCCCTCTTTGCCTGAAGGAAAAGGTGGAAATGAGCAGAAAATCATTCCAAATGTACCATTAACACATCCTTGGTGTGCAGAAATACAGTTCGATTGACTGCATGCTTTCAATAGCTCACAACACTCACCACGGCTTTCTTTCTGTAATTCCACACCAGAATGCAAACTAACAACAAACCAAAGACGACTATGAGGGCTAAAATCAGAGCCAAAACTGGAAACTTTGAGCTAGATGACTTGTTCTTCTTGGCAGAGCGTTCAGTAGTTGGTTCAGAACAGGCTGGTTGTAACAGCAAAGAAAGGGAACGGTCTTAGGCATTCAAAGAAAGGGACATAACACTGAACATGTTTTACAATTTCCTTAAGGGTCATTGTTTAAACAAGAGAATCTCAACTGGTGTCTTCCATAAACACGACTAACTGGTAATCTGTAATGTAGGTTGGTCATCAATTCTAAGTGAAGAAAATCCACGGGCACAAATGGACCTGCAATAATCTGTAAGCTTTAGCCTGCTCCTCTCACTATGTCAGTCTTCAAAATCAGACATTGAAAAGTTTGCTTTCACTGAGACATACCAGAGCATTTTGTTCCATCACCACAAAAACCAACATTGCACTGACAGGTGAATGGGCGATTTAGAGCCGGTGTGCATGTGGCATCCTTGGCACAAATGCATCTTATGCAGTCATAGGACCCAACAGTGTTCACACAGAACGAATTGTTACCACAGGATTTGGTAGTGGAATTTGACCCGCATTCATTGATATCTGGGGTAATGAAAATGGAAAGTACATGGCAATATGAAGAGTTTGTGATATTAAAATGCACAGAACAGGAACACTCAAGAAATTTGAGTACATACTTATTAACCCAAGTCAGGCCCAGTAGGGACTGGAGAGAGCTTCCACAGATATTATTGGGCATTCGTCTGTTCATCATGGGCGTCATGATTACGGGGGCTGCGATCCCCCTCCCCCCCCCCCCAATTACGTAGTTCAAATAGAGTACCCTACTGAGTGCCTATGTTCACTTTTGGCAACTGTATTGGGTTGTCACACTCTGTGTAACAACCAAGACATTTTGAAGGCTGTTTTTGAAAGGCTTTGATTTGGGAATGACCAAGTCATGATGTGTATTGAGCAATGGGCCCAGTGATGTACATGTAGATATACATGTACATGTTTTGAGAGAGATGATTCGTGAATGATGATGCACATGTAGATAAACATTTTTTGAGAGAGATGAGTCGCGAATCATGGTGTAAGTGTGTCAGTGGATACATTTATTGAGAGAAGTTGGGCAGGGCAACTCACCAACCAATGACAAGTGAATCGATATAATCGTTTGGGTGATCCTTGAAGGGTTTTTATTTGCCTGACGAAGATCAGAGCTGATCGACCAAAACGTTGCCAAACAAATTTTGTGCTAGTGAAGGGTGGTGTTTTGACAAAATACTGGGATATATTTACCCCCAAAAAGTACTAAGTTCAGGCCCACTGAGTGAAGAAGGGTTGTTCTTCGCTCAGCCATCCTTTACAGTTGGTTGTGCTTTCTTCTTCGAAAACATGGTTTCCTGTACAATAGCGCACAAGGCAGTACGATGTTGGTATAGCATTTGTCCTTTGTACGCTCTTGGCCATGGCACCAACATGGTATATGTATGTCCTGTATTCATGTTTCCCATATTCATGATCCTAGCGTCCACCATGGTTGATCTCCCTTCGCAAATTCCAAAGTGCCAAAGTTTTCTCCTGAGTCCTGAGTCTACAATGCATAGGAAAGGGCTGTGAGGGCTTCATGCACGTGTGCCACTTGTATATAGCCACTATTGACAATATTATAAGAGAATTTCAAAGAAAAAGATAGCAACAATAAAATCTGCCTTTTATGCAAAGCATCACAAACACATTCAAACCTTGACAGGAGATTCCATTCCCTGTGAATCCTGGTTTGCAAGTACATGTGTAAGATCCTGAGAAATGGAGAAAAAATGAAACAAAGGTTATTCTGAGAACAGTGGTAAATCACAAAGTTTGCTATGTCAAGAAGAGAAAAAAACACTGCTTAAACGAACCTGCAGTGTTGTTACACGTGGCGCCTGATGAGCACTGATGCTGGCCATTGTTGCATTCATCATTATCTGTGCAACAGCAAAGAGGAATCAAATGTGGTCCACAACGTGGTTATACCAAGAGTAAATTTTCAGAATCAAATTTGTGCAGATGGAAATGTGGACACAAATACGCAATGGCCTGGAAGAGAATTTCGTGTTTCATGCAGATCAATTGTACTTGTGTCAGGACAACATCATGTACTGTATTTGACCAATTGCAGCGTGGAGCCTTTCCAAAGCAAAGCCATCTCTCTACTTGTCAAACTTGCTTACGGTTTCGTCTTCTTTTCCGAAAGAACTGCTTTGCAGAGGTGACTACTCCTAGTAGGCCTAATGGTTCTATTCCGCGTTCAATTCGTGGTGTTGGAACTGAGTACATATTTTTCCTCTTCTCATGCAAACTGTGACTTATCTGCCTTTTTGCTATGTTTTTGTAGTGCAAGTTCTCCTTCTTGTACTTAAACTTTCACTTGTTCAACATTGACAGTCAAACTTTGACTAAATTCTTTTTCAGCAAGGGTCTTTAACTCATTTACGCATTATTTCACTAAAAAGTACCAACTGTGTATTTCAACTTCAGGCGCTGCCTGTTCCTGAAGGAGCCTCTTAAACAACTAGCCATGTGGCAAGAGGCAAAGTATTCCTTCCGATTTGCATGTTAGAGGCATTATAAATTAAATGTGTGCAAGTAGTAGAGAAATCACTGAAGATTCAAGCAAGATACTTATATCTTTGATAAGTAAGAATTGGAAGCACTTACCATTACATAATGAAGTCCCATCTCCTGAAAAACCTTTCATGCACATGCACTGGTAAGTGCCTGTAAGCCAGAGGATTTCAGAAATGGTCAGTCACAGCTGTCAAATATCCATTGTTAAATGGACATTGGTTTAAAGAACAATAATTTAAAAAGTTAGTAAAAATCCTTATTGGATAGTCATAGCATGAAGATTTTCCCAGCACACTAATCACAAGAAACTTTTTTCCATGAGACGTTAGGTGAGAGATGCTTAAAGTATCGTGCTGAGGGTGTGAATGCTTTATGAGTAGAGGTGTGAAAACTGTGAAACAGTAATGATTCCGAAAGTGCGCCAGATGATCTAGTTCCTTCCTAAATGTATCTATAACCACATGAGTTTGCACTCCATAACAAAAGAACGAAAATAGGATGTGAAATCCTGACTGAATAGCCTGTATTATGACTGAAGCCTCAACTTTTGTGTGAGTATAGTTCTATTTCTATTGTATTTGTTATTTTTCCCATTTTTGGCCTAACATAACAGTTATTTTTTACACCTGTATTTTTGTTGTACTTTCTTTCCTTTCAAAGGTGCAATGTTATTCTCAATTGAAAAATCATTACTTTTCATGGTTTTCACATCTATATAGCAGTCTGCATTCTCACACCAGGAGGATAGTATAATGTAACTCTAGAATCTTATCTATGCCCTTGTCTTCCTGACGGCTGATGAAGCCAGAGGCACTTCTGTCAAAACGTCCCACAATAACAGTTTCTTGTGAAAGATGTACTGGGAAATCTTCAAAACACGTTTAAAATTACAATTATGTCACCTTCACCTGCCTTTTGTGAGGGGCTCATTTTTCAAAGCTTGGTCAACCTCTTACCCTTTGTGTTGGTGCAGGCAGCATTTTCTACACACATATGCAAACCTGTTGAGCATTCATCAACGTCTGAAAAGAAAGGAAGATGTAAATATTAAAGGATATAAAATATTTTAATTCTGTTTTTGAAAAGTGGGATCAGTACAAATAGCACACAGAAAAGCAGTGAAGATTCCAGCAAGATAATTACATGTATATCTTTGATTAGTAAGAACTGGAAATACTTACCATTACAAACTGAAGTCCCATGTCGGGAAAAGCCTTTTTTGCACATGCACTGGTAAGCGCCTAGAAGCCAGAGAATTTCAGAAATGGTCATTCGCAGCTGCCAAACATATATTGTTAAATGGACAGTGGTTTAAAGAACAATCACTTTAAAAGTTAGTAAAAATCCTGACTGGCCAGGTAGTCATAGCATGATGATTGCCCAGCATACCAGTCACAAAAAACTTTCTTTGATGAGACACTAGTCTAGAGATGCTTGTAGTATCGCACTGAGGGTGTGAATACATTATTACTAGAGGTGTCAAAACCGTGAAAAGGTAATGATTCCGAAAGTGTGGCAGATGATCTAGTTTCTTCCTAACCATATCTACAACTATATGAGTTTGCACTCCAAAATGACATTGAAAATAAGAGTTGAGAAATCCTGACTGAGAAGGCTGTATTATGAATAAAGCTTCAACTTTTGTTTGAGTATAGTGCTATTTCTACTGTATTTGTATTTTTTCCCATTTTTGGCCTAAGATCACAGTGATTAATTTCCCCTGTTTTTTTTTTGGTTATAATTCCTTTCTTTCGAAGTTGCTTATTCTCCATTGAAAAAATCATTACCTTTTCACACCCATAAAGTAATATGCATTCACACGCCAGCATGATAGTATAAGTAACTCTAGCCTTTTATCTACGCCCTCGTGTTTCTTATGGCTGATAAAGCAGAGGCACTTCTGAAGAAATGTCTCACAATAACAGTTTCTTGTGACTGATGTACTGGGAAATCTTCAAAATCATATTAAGAATTACAATCATACCATTTTCATCTTCACCTGCCTCTTGTGAGGGGCTCATTTTTCAAAGCTTGGTGAACAGCTTACCCTTTGTGTTGGTGCAGGCAGCATTTTCTACACATGTATGCAAACCTGTTGAGCATTCGTCAACGTCTGAAAAAGAAAGGAAGATGTAAATTTTAAAGGAAATAAAAGTTTCTGTTATGGGAAGTCAGGGCAGTACAAAATATTAATAGCAGACTGAAAAGTAGTCGGACACGTCAGGGACCAAAAAAAGTGCCAATTCGTTGTCACTTTATTTACATAATGTTAGAAATGGCCCCCAGTTTAGCCTAACTGTAAAAACAATAACCATTCAAGCCCAGGTTCTAAAGAACATATCTCCATATTGGTTATAATATTCTGGAAATGCTTACCCCAACAGGATGTCTTGTTTCCGGAGAAACCTTCCTTGCACATGCAGGAGTAAGAGCCTGTGCATAGCGGAAAATATTAGGTGATGCTTTAAATGGTATTAAAGAATAATTTCAATATTGCATGTTGAAATCACAAAGCCATCAAATCTTCACCTGTGAATGCATGACTGATAATTTTATCTCTCTCTCTCTCTCTCTCTCTCTCTCTTTCTATTTATATTGGCTCGGCATAGATAGAAGAAAAGAGAGAGAAAAAGAGAATATAACTTTTGACTATGAGTTATTTAAGTTATCTGCTTCTTGTAAGCTGAATGCAGTGATATCGATATGTCTACAACTTACCCTTAGTGTTTGTGCAGAAGGCATTTTCTACACATGTGTGCAAACCTTGAGAACATTCGTCATCATCTGAGAAAGAGGGCAAGATTTTGTGTTTCTATAGTGAAAGTACTACAAATCTTCCTTAAATATAGGATTCATGAGGCTGGAGAGGTAACTCTATGATGTTTTCACCATCAACTGAGTGAAAAAAAGCAATTCCTTTTTCTGTTTAATGAAAATTTGAAACTTGTTCTAGGCTGACTTTAACCACTACCTAAGTGGAGTCAAACAGTACTAGTGTTGGTTCAACTTTTCATTTCAATAATAGGCAAGATTTCTTTCCACTGATAACTCAGTTTCTCCTTAATTGAAGGACCCATTTTCCGCTTTCACAAATGACATAACTTCACTGATACTTGGCACAAATTCTCTAACCACTGTTGCTGGCAAGCTTTCAATTTTTCAAGCATACAACAGCTTTTAAGGGTGGTCTCAAAGAAATCAGCTACTACTCCAAAGGAACTGCAGTGGAAGCCTGCTGGCAGTAATATCTGAAACACTAATATTTGACCATAAAATCTACCACAGAAAAAGCCCTGATAATGCTTACCATTGCAGCTGAAAATAGCATTTCCGGAAAATCCCATCTTGCAGGTGCAGTAGTGAGAGCCTGAGAAAATAGGACAGATTCTGTGAGAGTTATCCAAAGGCCCTATGTGACATGAAGTTTGCTCTTCCTAGGAATAATAATAGAAATTGAAGACAATATTCAGACATCGATATCACCCGATTCTTGTCTGTTGTACAAACAGTGCTTGGCCTCGAACTTACCATTAGTATTTGTGCAGAAAGTGTTTTCTACACATGCATGTGAACCAATGAAGCATTCGTCAACATCTGAGAATGAAATGGCAAGTATTTCTGGTCACACATGGCCAAATTAACAACGGAACATAGTCCACCCAAGTTTTTACAACTTCTGTTCCATCACCCATACAAACTGTCTAATTTCTGGCAGGTCGTAATTTTCAAACAACCTTGTTTTGCTTAGGCTTAGACCATATTTACAATTTCTTAATCATGTGGTTACTGTGTGTACTGGGTTGTTGGAAAACATTCATTACCTTCGTTGATATCTGGGCTAACGAAAATGGAAGGTGCATGGCACTTTGAGGAAGAGTATGTGCTATGGCTTAAAATCTGTACAACAGAAACAGTCGAGAAATTTTAGTAGGAACATATATATGGCTGCTATTAACAATATCATAAGAGAAATTTGGTGAAAAAAAGCACTGAAATCTTCTTATGCAAAGCATCAGGAACACATTCACACCTTGACAGGAGATTCCGTTCCCTGTAAATCCCAGTTTGCAAGTACATGTGTAAGAGCCTGAGAATAAAGAAAAAATGAAACAAATGTTATTTTGAGAACATCATTAATTCAAAATGATGCCCTGTCAAGAAGAGAAATAAACACTGCCGATACTAACCTGCAGTGTTGTTACATGTTGCGCTTGATGAGCAATGATGCTGGTCATTCTCACATTCATCAATTTCTGTGCAACAGCAAAGAGGAATCAGATGCTGGCAACAAATTGGTTATACACAGAGAAAGCTTTCAGAATCACCTTTGTACAGATGGAAATGTGGACACAATTTAGGGGATGAGTTTATTTTCATCTATGGATTCCAGTTGCTGAGATAATAGTGGCTCTGGGAACTGGGCCAGAGGTGAGGTCACTCTTATGGAAATTGTTGACTTGTTGCTCAGCAAATGAAACCTACCCTGAGCTTGATTACCAATATGCTGCAAGCAAAGCTTTGTCCTCTGCAGCTTTACTTCAGCTTGAATAGCGAGATTTTGTGAGAAACAGCTTAAGACTGAGCACACCAAATTGTCAACCGATATGTTTTCAAAAAATATCTAACTATGGACTTGCAATTGTCAGGATGAGAATGATCGTGTTCCAGACAGATACAACGGTCAATTGTACTTGTATTGGGAAAACGCCATGCACTCTATTTGACAAAATGCAGTGTGAAGCCTTCGCAGAGCAAAGCTTCTACTCGTCAAACTTGCTTTCAGTTTCCCCTTGTTTTTCCGCAAAAACTCTGTTTTGCAGAGGGGACTACTCCCATATAATCTAGTGGTTATTATGCCTGTTTTTCACCCAAGTGGCCCAAGTTCGATTCCTTGTGTGGAAACTGAGTCCTTTTTTCCTCTTCTCATGCAAACCGCAGCTGGTTCACATTTTTGATTTGTTTGTTTTGGGGAGTTCTCCTTCTTATACTTAAACTTTCACTAGTCCAACACTCAAACCCAAACTTTGACTCTGTGCTAATTTTGCGAAGGTCTCTAACTCATTTATGCATTATTGAACAAAGCTCTAACAGTTGTGGTACATGTACTTCTATTTCAATGCCATTTATCGCTGGCGCAGCTGGTTCCTGAAGATGGAGTGGTCATGTAGGGGTCACATGGCGCGATTACGAGAAGGAACATCCAGTTGTCACAGAAACTCGTAGAAGAAGCCCTTCTGATGCTTACCATTGCAGCTCAAAGTTGCAGTTCCGGAAAATCCCATCTTGCAGGTGCAGTAGTGAGAGCCTGTAAAATGGGACACGTTATATCAGAGTTATCCAACGCCACTATGTGAAACATTGCTTGGCTTGGAACTTACCAATGGTGTTTGTGCAGAAAGAGTTTTCTACACATTTGTGCAAACCAGTGGAGCATTCGTCAACATCTGAGAATAAAATGACAAGTATTCAGAGGTTTGCATAATATGCAGACATGCTTACACAGCCAAAACAAACGCCACATAGTCAATCCGAGTTCTTGCAACTCCTGTTCCACCACCCATAAAAACGGTCTATTTTCTGGGATGGTGTGATTTCCAACAATCTCCTTTCTTTAATCTTCAACATATTCATAACTTCTTCGGTATGTGGTCCCTGTGCGTACTGAGTAATACGAGGGAAGCATTCATAACCTTCAGTGATAACAGGGTTAAAACAAAATGGAAGGTACATGGCACTTTGAAGAAGGGTATGTGCTATGAGTTAAAATATACACAACAGGAGGAATTTGAGTAGCAACATGTGCATGTGTATGGCTACTATTGACAATATTACAAGAGAAATTTGGTGGAAAAAAGCATTAAAATCTTCTTCTAATGTAAAGCATCATAAAAACATTCACACCTTGACAAGAGTTTCCGTTCCCTGTAAATCCTAGTTTGCAAGTGCATGTGTAAGAGCCTGAGGAACAAAGAGAAATAGAAGCTATTGTTTTTCTCAGAACAGCGATAATTCAAAAAGGATGCCGTGTCAAGAATAGAAATAAACTCCGCTGAAACGAACCTGCAGTGTTTTTACACGTGGCACTTAATGAGCACTGATGCCTGCCATTCTCGCATTCGTCCTTATCTGGACAGCAGCAAAGAGAAATCAGATGCTGACCAAAATTAGTTATACTCAGAGAAATTTGTCAAAATCACCTTTGTGCAGATGGAAGTGTGGATATGCAGTAGTAAGAACCTGTCAAGTCATTGTATCACAATGCAGATAGCTTCATGGATTCGTCTGAGACTTTGTGAGATTTTAAACATATTGGTGTTTATAAAAAGGTCCAATCTTTCTTGAGTTATGGTATAAAATGTTTGCTAATGTGTTTTCCATTACAAACTTAGTGCCGGTTAAAGGGCGCCACACGGCCTTCAGGTTAAACAAGGATGGAGAAATTCCTACGTCAGTGTATAGTACATGCAGGCTTCATAGTTCAATTCAGATAGTTGGCCATTAATTCTGAGAGAAAGCATCAGAGTCCCAGGCCTCATTTGACAATGCAACTCAATCGCCTTACCGATACAATGGAATTTTATATCATGCCATTCACCACTGGGGGCAGCACATTGAAGGATCCCGTTTGAGTTGCTGTTGTCTTTAATACTGACCAGGTGGTAGCCAGTTTCACAGGTAGCCTCAGCAGCATCATGGTCTATCTTCTTCCAACTCATTCGGCTGCCTTCCTTGGCAGGTGGGGGTGTTCTGCAATTGGCTGTAAAAATTCCAGGAGAAGGATGTATGTATCCTACATACATTTACATATAGAGGTACATGTTAATTGTTTAACGTTCGTTTGTTTTCTCAGGCTCCTACTGAACACTCTCATTGAACAAACTATTTTCAGACCGTCATCGGCTATCGACAGTCAGTCAGTCACTGCGACAACCTAGAAAATTTATCAACTGAAACGTCCGAAATGGCATAGTGTTATTAGGCCATTTTAGGTTGCTCAAATCAATACTGACGTCACTGTGGCAAGGCTGTCACATGACCTTGGATTTCCTGTGGGTTCTGCTACAGAAACATCACAACAGGGCTGAGCTATGCGTGTGAATTACTCCAGTAGTCTGTCAACGAATATATCGCTTTCGAGGAAAGCGATTATTTCCAGTGCTCGATTATATTCCGCCGCACCATCAACGGACCGCTTTCCCTTCTACGACTACTACAATCTGTACTAGCATATCATATGCTACTTCAGTGTTCGATAATATTGCGCGGCACCACCAACGGACCGCTTTCCCTTCTACAATCTGTACTAGCATATCATATGTTGCTATGTGCAATATTTTTTGTAGTGCAACTGTGATGCATTACTTGTAGGATGTTATCATTGCCATTGCAATTATCCATTTGGTGTGTGAAGTTGAGAAAGCAAACAGAAAGCAACTTTAATAAGAGCATCATCTCAAACATCTGTCCTCTGGATACTGAATATGTGCCCTGAATATAATTGTTGCTGGATGCCGCTACATGTGTCGATTATAGCCAAAAACTCACGACATACCTCGATAATCCATAGTGCGCAAAGACTAAGGAGAAACACTGAAAGAACTTGTAACCAACAAATTAGCTCTTTTCCTTTTTTTAATCCGTGATAGTACGCAGAGGCATTTTTTAGAACTTCGAAGAGTGTATAACATCATCGACCAGTATAAAATTTAATGAAATGCTAGGATCTAGTTCTTATCCAACGACTTTGTTGTCATTGGAACAAAGTAGTTGATATAACAACCCAGAGTACCTGCATTGCACCCGGACGTAAAATGATTTCATTTAGGGGCGGTTAGCCCCATGAATGGGTTGTTGCAACCATCATTAGGCTATTTGGGGAAAACACTTCCCCCACACCATCTCCAACAGATAGCCCTGTCAGAATTTAAACATATGGCGAGTCTTGTCGTTTTCTTCCGTGTCTAATGAAGCTCCAATGTGCTTACGCAAAGCCTTCTGCATGCTCTAGCCTTCAACCTTTGGCGCGTAAAGAATTTAGTTGAATCAGATTAAACCCGCTCACGGAAGTGATCTACTTCGAAGTACCTAACGACCTTGTGAAGTCAGGGGACAAGCCTTCTGAGTGTGGCACTAAACTGCGAAGAAACCAATAATTTTACGGTGTGAGGGCTGCAATGCAGCCACAAATTTGCATCCCTTAGCTGTATGGTGCGGGGTATTTAAAATCCACGTTTGTCAAAGCTACAAATCCGCACGCCTCTAGAGCTCTAGTCCAGGCGAGGAAGATTAGAATCTCTCCAAACTTTCCACCATTTAGCCACAGATATGAAGTACGAACGGCAATACAGGTTTTCAAAATAATGCTGGGCTTTAAAATTTTTAAATGTCAGTATTGTCATATATTGGAAAAATACCAAAGATATAAAAAATTGAACATTTCTCGACTTTAAGATAGCATTTCTAACAACTGTGGTACCATCTTAAAGAGTTACGTTAGATGCACACACACACACACACACACACACACACACACACACACACACACACACACACACACACACACACACACAC
>JAOWAW010109536.1:1666-15013 GCA_028565695.1 Nicola tetela
AACCCCACTCTATATGAACAGTGCAATCTCATACGAACCCCACTCTATATGAACAGTGCAATCTCATACAAACCCCACTCTATATGAACAGTGCAATTTCATACAAACCCCACTCTATATGAACAGTGCAATTTCATACGAACCCCACTCTATATGAACAGTGCAATCTCATACGAACCCCACTCTATATGAGCAGTGCAGTCTCATATGAACCCCAGTCTGTATGAACAATGCTTTATACAACCTCTTGGTTTCTAGAATTCGTGTGAAATTGATCTCACACCCAGCTGACAAGTTTCATACATAATCATGGCCAATATACGTGGAGTCTAGCCACCCTACTCTGATTCCTGTAAAGTGCACAACAGTTTCACTGGAAAAAGAAGTCTACTGGAAGGTGATACGATGGAGAGGTGAAACTTATGACGTGAAAATAGAAAAATCAGACAGAAATAGTGCAGAAGAGAAACAATTGTGTGTTGTTAGTTTTTAATCACCAATACTTTTTGTCATCCTCTCTCTTGTGTAGAGAGTTCTAAAGGACCTTCTTGGCCAGAAGTGTCCAAAATTGGCCTCCCACCTGGATTTCCACCAGTAAGTTTAAATTGTCAGCATGACATACTTGTGTTGATTTATCACGACCGAACATTCCCTTTGTCTTGATTGGTTGCTTATTCCTCAATGTTTTTTGTTTTGTCATCTTTTTTTTTCTTTGCCAAGCATAATTCGTTGATTGCATGTTCTGCTCAATGTAGTATCGATCATCACAAAGCCATCATTGTGTTGATGTCATTTCTGTTGTTTCGCTTTGTTCCAGGATAGATGTTGGTTTGATTACATTCAACTGGTTTTTGACGGTGTTTGTTGACAACGTTCCATTTGAGGTGAGTTTTGTAAAACACGTGCGTTTCGGTGAGTTAAGTTCATTAACTTTCTGGTGCCATGAAAAATTCAGTACAAGTCCATCCTCGTTCCCTTTTAATGCTTTGCCCTTGCTGCTGGCATACACGTAAGTCAAAGACGCATGATTCTTTTCAGGTATCCCTGTTCTTTGCACTGAGATAGCAGCAAGCAGTGTAGCATTGCTTAAACTCACTGTGTTAACTAGTGTGCCAGAAGGCACCTGCAGCCATTGGAGCACAGCCTGGCGTGGTGCCTGTGATATCACAGTTGGCTACGAAGCACAGCTTGGCGATTCGAGTGAGTTGAAGGGCTACTTTCTGCACAGTGCTACTGCTGTGTGGTTTGTTGGTATGGTACACATTCTGGCGAAGCAGAAGAGGCACATCGTACCTTACCATGAACATGACATCGAACCACCAGATTCGAGGCTGGTGCTGGTTAGGTCCCCTTGTGGCTGGTGCTAGTTAGGTCCCCTTGTACCCCTTGGTCAGCATTCTAGCAACAGCAGTGCAGTTGGACTGTGCAAGCAGCCGGCAGGATCTCACGTTAGTCCCTGGGCAGGAGAAAGTATCAAAAGGGCAGGAAGCTTCATTGTGGCAGGACAGCTGAAAAGAACCTACAAAGTGCTTATGGTTGTGGCCATGGCATGAGAGCATGCACTTATGGTGTCAATATGGCAGAAATTGCATTGCCATGCTGATAAGTTGTGTTACCTCCAAGATGTCACACTAATGTCCAATAACAGTACATTAACACATGTCTTCCGATGTCTTTTAATTCAGGTAAAAAATCTCTTTACCAAAATTAAAGTTACACTGAAATAAATTTTGTTCTTCTCTTTTTGATCAGATGCTGCTATTCTTTTTTTGTAGAGTTGTACCCATTTGCACACACTTAAACGCATGCACACACACACACACACACACACACACACACACACACACGAACACACACACAGTCTTTGTATTAGGGCTGAAACGAGTAGTACGGATACTCGTTTGGTCGCTCGTTTGGGCTTGACAACCAACTACTCGTTTGGTAAACGAGTTAATGGTTACTGCACACATTTGTATGTGTAGCGACAATTTGTAAGTTGCAACCAGCAACTTGCAGTCATTCGATATGCAGCAGTGTGAGAAAGCATGTAAGCAGTATGTAGCCATCACAGACATGCATACTGCAAATATTCGTAATCTGCTAATATGAGCACAGCTCTAGATGCATTACACTACTTCCTATTGTAGTCTACCACAGAACGAACAGTAATGTAGTTTGCACGTGTTGCGTTCACACGAGGTCCAGGCTGCGCCATGGCTGATTGCTTACATCATCAGCGGCAATGTGCAACTTAGGTGACAACAGTAAATAACTTGCTGGGCTGATGCGCAGACACAGCTGTCACGCCAATGAGGAAGGGTTCTTCCAGCTCCCAAGAGCTAACAGTTTGTTCATGTTGTAGTTCTCATTTGTCTGGAATTTTGCCGTGATCTGTAATGCCTACTCAAGGCATTGATCAAGTAGATGTCACAGAGTCCTACAGACCTGCTGACAACGGGAAGCGTTTTCTGTTCAAACATGGGGAGTGCTCAACAATTTGGGCGTTTTATGAGTGTACTAGCCAGAAATGCCTGACATGTGTTAAAGGTGTACATGTCAGTCACAATGCTTGGTCTACATGGGAACATTATACCTAGTACAGAGACCGCTGTAAAAGGTTATAATCGAATAGTTGGTCATTAACAAGGAGAGTAATCATTAAGGCAAAATGACCAATCATTTCAGCCTTACTTTGTATTATTTTTTTGGTTTTTTTTTTACATTCTCTTTCCCTTCTTCTATGTCATCCCAACTGTACTTGTGCATGCAATATGGCGTATGCGAGTGGCGAGTGTGATGCGGTATATGTACTAACTGCATGTGTGACGTAGCTTAGACAGGTGCACGTGCGATGTGGTGGGTGTGGTTTTCGCACGCAACACACCATATGAGCAGTTGCAATTATAGTGTGGTGCAAGCCTGTTTTCAAATTAGTTTGAATCTTGCTTTTCCTTGTACGGCCCAAGGACCCACTACCGTGTCTTACAGCCCTTCTGTCTTGATTATAGGCTCTGAAACAGAATGGGCTTAGTCTTGTACTAGTGTCATAGGTTTCTCTCTCTCTCTCTCTCTCTCTCTCTCTCTCTCTCTCCTTTAGTTTTTGTACAGACTGGCAGTGATTGACTGATGAAAACAGGCCAATTGCTGCTGTTGTAATTTTCATCTTGCTTCTTGTCTCTTTGTGTGTGAGATGTGCTCTGCTGCTTACATCTTTCTTTTCGAATTGATTTGAATTGACACACGTACAAAAAAAACACTCAATGCACAACCACATGTACCGGTTTCTTTTTCAGTAAAGAATAACATCTAACAGCCAAAGGAATCTTCTGTTTTGTTTTAGACTTTCTTTGCATAAGGCGCTCGTGTTGTCACAAACACAGTTCTTTTGTATGTGAGAAATGCATGCCTACAAGTGTATGGCACTCGTGTGTACCAGCAATTGCGTGCCCATTGGTGTATTTTGAAAGAATGCTTACATTGCTGTCTTATTCACTGAATGTCCAACTTGTCCCTATGGAGGTTCTCTGCACTCTGTGCTGATGGTAGTTTGATGTTTCCATGCTGACAGACTGTCCTGTACATATGGGACTGCTTCTTGTATGAAGGTTGCAAGGTACTGATAAACCCTTGGTCTGTGTGTCTCATCTGTCTTTGTTCGTCTCTCTCCTGTCTGTCTCCCTTCTTCACTCTCATACACACACTTCTCCCTCTCTCTTCCCTTTCTCTCATACTCTGGTCATGTATGGCTCTCTCACACATCATCTTGCTCTATTTTTTTGTTGTTGTTTTGTTTTTGTTTTTTTTTTAATGAAAGTAAGTCTCTGTGTCTCTGTTTCATTCTGCTGGTCTCCCTCTCTCTCAGTCCCTTCACCTCTTAAAGACAATCAAGCAATTCTTTTCGAATTCTTCTTCCAGGTGCTCTTCCGCTTCGCTTTGGCCATCTTCAAACTCCATGAGGACAAACTCCTTTCTCTCACTAACTCAGGGCAGATCTTCTCTGAGATGCGTGAGATTGCAGCCGATGTGCCTGACAACCGTACCCTTGGACAGGTCAGTTCTTGTCATTCAGAGAAGTTAAATGGCTCAAACTGACCTCTAGCATGTTGGCTTGTCTAAGCACTGTGTGCAACATACAAAAATAATCCATGCTAGTATAGACACATCAGCCAGCATTGAAAAAGAACATGAGAAGTATTGTTTGCAAGTATTACTGATCAACTCAGTGGAGATTACAAGGTCGACTCTCAGTGGAGTGGCATAGAGAAGAATCTAAATGTTGTACCAGTGCCCTCTCCTACAACTGGGGATTACAGTGGTCATATTTTGACAGGTTTCTTTTTGTCATGGTACTCAGAAAGTTGTTTACCATTGTTTTGACCATATTGGGGCTATTTTCAGCTGTCCATTGAAAAATTCCCCTTTTCATCTGATTTAAAAATGTTCATCTTTACCACACGCTGCCAACAAGATATGTTGTAGCACACATGCCAGTTTTCATCCAGTTAGTGCTCAAAATTCCATGCTGATAAGCAGCTTATCAGCACACACGTGCAATTACTGACTATCACACTAGGGCGATAACTAATCGCATCATTGTACAGCACCGGTATTTTGAAGCTGTAGATAGGGGCACATTCACATGGATCTACGTGCTACAAGTCAGTTATAGAACACAGCACAAATGATGAGTTGGGTATCAGGTTACAAGATGCTCATGGCCCAATAAGGAATTTATCACTTGCTTTGTGAATTATAACTATTACTAGTTGTTTATTCAGCTTGTTGTTGACACACACCAATGTGAAAACGTTTTCTTGCAAGAACATGGAATTGGTAGCTCTTGGTCACCATGAGGAGAGGCATGATGAAAATGGCCCCGTGTGGTCAGTTCAGTCTTCAGTAGTGTATCTATAATTGTGTTGACACTTTTTCTCCCTCATTTCTTCAGGTGGCGTTTCCTAGCCTCAATCCCTTCCCAATGCGAACAATCACTCGGCAAAGACAGCTGCACACAGCTGTTATCAAGGTGACCATACTACAGTGTTGCTGTTGCTGTTTACATTTTGTTTCTTTCACACCATGGCTTCCTATTGTGAGCTGCATGTTCATAGTAATTTTGTGCATCGCATTCAGTGCAGTGGGGATAGTCTCAGGATGTGTTGTGGTAAAGCCCGCAACGTGTGATTTATGTACAGTTGTTAGAGAGGTTTAGCACAGCATGGTTTGGTTGTGTAAGTTGTATGAAACTGTTGGAAGGCTTAGGACTGCAGTGGAACTCAGTTACTACATACCTAGCTTAGCATATACACTTGGTTAACATACTTTTGGGCAATTACCGAATGGCAGGTATCGCAAATGCTATACATTATTTTTGGCTAAGGCGTACTTTCAGTTAAAACGTACTGAAAATGCTCTCCCCAGTGGAAGAATCTTCAGGTAGCACGTACTTTTTGTGCTTGGCATGTTAAATTCATTGAATTTATGGAGATTTTAACTGCTACTACATGTACATGATACACGTGCACACATGCAATGTCCTGTGTATAGTTGGTCGTGCAGTTATGGTTAGTACGTACTTCAGTTAGTACATACTTTTTGGGGATTCCCTAGCAGTTAGGTCTTATCTGAGTTCCACTGTATGTGCTATGTACATTCAACACCTTGCTGTGTGTTCTATGTGCATTCAACACCTTGCTGTGAGTTCTAATTCAGTTAGCTGTAAGCTAGCATAAGTTAATAACATGCATATGTCACTCCCACGACCTGACACCATCTTATAACGCTCCACGCATGTGCAGAATCCGAACAGAAACTCAAATGTTCAGTTAGCTGTAAACTAACATAAGTTAATGACATGCATACATCACTCCCACAACCTGACACCACCTTGTAACGCTCCACACAGTACAGAATACGAACAGAAACTCAAACACTCTGGTCAAGGTGGTTACGACTTTTTCTTCTGCTCCACGATCACTGCCCATCACCCTGTCCTTCCTCGCAGCCGGTTGTGCACACAGCAGCTCAGAAACGCCACATGCCTGTCTTGTGTGTATACAATGATGTTGATGTAAACAAATACGGTGTTGAGAAGCAGTCAAGGTTCCGGTTGAGTACACACGTTTTGCTCTGCTACAGTGTCTTTAACAGAAAAAAAAAACGGACCACACTGTATTGAAAGATCAGATCAAGCTTAGTGTGGACTAGATTATCATTGAAATGATATGCTTAACCTCTATTTAGATAGTGTTGTGCAGGGTCGCCCAGGCTGCTAGATAAGATTAATAATTAATTTTAATACAGTTGGGTGAATGTGGGTCCTCGCAACGTAGACAGCCGAGTGTGAAGGGTTGCAGTCATTTCTCGTTAGTGCATACCCCAGCAGTACGTTATTTCCAATAGTGCTCAAGGTACAGCTGTCATTGGTTTACATACTGGCTCTCTATAGTAAGTAATTCTCATTAGTAAGCAGTAAAATTAAGGTCCCCAAAATTATGTACTAACAAGAAACAGCCCATATTCCAGAAAAGTGAAGTCAACGTCCTTTCTAAAGATTGTAGAGGCTTGTGCAACTAGTGTTGAAGCATTTTCTTTGAGCAATCTAATGGGTTTGTTGAACAATTTGTGGTTGTTTGTTGCTCAGGAGGAAATGGCGGAGATGGAGAGTTACAGGACTGAGCACCAGACGGCAGCAAACTATGAACCACAGAAGAATGATCCACTGAGCTTTGTTTTCAGCGATGAGGACGAGGGGTGAACATGTGAAAAGAAATTATCTTTGTGCTTTCTGCTGTACTTTTCTTTTCATTTATTGCAACAGAAATGAAAGACACTATATGAAAGAGCAACTAAGTATGAAAACTTTTTTTCATCAGTAAAATATTGGTAAATCGGTCTCCACACTCTATATTGATATATCCTGATGCATGTCATGCGACAATGGCATGCCTTGCACATACATATCTATTATGCCACTGCCGTTTTTTTTTTTGCTTATGGAGTGTTTCATTTTGTATATTGTTGCAAACATAATGTTGCAACATTCCCGTTCCCTTTGTATGCTCTGTTTCAAACAAGAGGGAAGCGGCTGCATTTGATTTATTTATGACTTGCTGGGGTCTGTCATCACACAAATATTAATTTTATGGAAACGTCACATTTTTCCTGCAATCTCTCACTCCACACCGCCTTGTGCACTAAAGAGATTGAAAATATTACTGCATCTGACAGTGTTTCATTAAACCGTGTCTGGGTTATCAGTCAAATGGCTTTTGCGTTATCCGTCAATTGTGGGATTGCGTGGAGCATGTCTATAGTGTCTTTACCTGCGATATCGTACTGATCGACAGAGGCTGACTAGCTTTAGTGGCTGGCCTTTATCCCTGCATGCTCTCGATCTCTCCTGCTGTAAGGATATTGGCCATGTTCAGCATTACTACCTGCATGTACTAGGTCATATCAGGAGACGAATACGTTTGATCGCTGTCCTCTTCATGTGCTTATCTTGATCATATCCGCTACCTTCAATATGCCCAGAAGAGGATTTCCCAGCACACGGTATTAAACAAAAAAAACTTTCTTCGCAGGACGTTTCGCCAGAAACACCCAAGTTTAACTTCTTCAGTCATAACACTTGTCTTGTTATGACTGATGAAGCTAAACTTGGGTATTTCTGGCGAAACGTCCTGTGACAAAAAGTTTTTTTTTGTATACTACTGTGTACTGGGAAATCCTCTTGACGAGGCACAAGCACAGAAAGCTAGGATACTCTTACACCTACTGAGTATCCCGCATTTTAGGTGTGAATATTAATTAATACGTGCTATACCGCGGTGTCAAAAACCGCGTGAATTGAAAGTTGGTGGGCTAGGAAATGTGACTACGCAGTCAGGATCTCCAGCTGGCAAGTCCTATAAATGGCTAGTAGCGGCTACCACTGCCGGTTTAGATGGGTCTGTTCAAGTTAGCCTACTGCTCTCCCGCAAGCCGGAAGGGCCTTCAACCGGGCAGGAATAGTATGTTACGGAAGCTGGCTCCTGTCGGCGTCGCAGTCCTGCCGGTTTATCATCGTTTGTGAACGCTGACTCACTGAGTGCCTGATGCAGTTCTCCTTTGTCAGGCCATTTCAGTACATTGGCGGCATGGGGCGTGGCCGCAGAAGGACAGGCAAATCTCGCAGCAGGTGCCACACTGGCATGAGCGATGTGCCACCCCGGCGGTGAACCGTGACCAGCGGTGACAGTAGCGATATTTCTTTCCTCCACCGATTGTGCCAGATCTGCCACGTCTACGTCCGGGTTATTTGTTATTAGTTTTCGTCGATCGCCTCTGGTTTATGCTTTAGTCGGCCGTTTGCTTCTTGCTGTGATCGATCTTGCTTTCTGTGCGCAGCGTAAATCAGGAAATGCTAACTCTCATTCGGTGTCACGGTCTGAGAGGCACCGGGCCAGTCTGGCTGTGATGACAGCACATGGTCAGAGCCCGACTTCGTAAGCGGCCTACTCTGGCTGGAGCGCGACGCATCGTCCGGCACTCGGGCTGAGATCAGCTGCTGAGATTAGGCTCACCTGTTTTCACCCTCTTTCACCTTACCTGCGAAGGCTGATCTGCTCCAGGGCCACTACTACTGATCATTTTCGAGTCGTGGATGTCTCAGGTATATACATGTACGTCCACCCTCCGTTGTGTTAATCAATGTAATGGCCTTTCAAGTTTCGTCTTCGAAGTTGTTCCTCGATTCGAAGGCTCTTACTTGCAGTGTTTCAGGCTTGGCTCAGTGGTTAGACTTCAAGTTTTGTTGGATGCATTATGATCCTAAAGTAGCCTTATCAGTTGTGACCTGGTGGGTTTTGCCACTGTAAAAATATCCTTGCTACTACATGTATTCTACCACTACCTACTGCAGCGGTAGGCCTACAAAGCGAAGCCTGAAGGGCTCCTGAAGCTCTGTGCCACATGTTGGGGCTGCCGACCACAACGCGGTCAAGCGTGGCCGAGCCGGAGATGCTCATTTACACATTTCAAAAGACAAACTCTAAGCTGGCAAGTAAGAAAAGACTCGGACGCTGTGGAAAAGAACAAGGCCACTCAGTTGAATCAAGTCTGCCTGGTCCGGTCAGTGTAGATGAGTAGGCTGCGGGTATGTGCCTCTTTGGCCATGTCAGTTTAAAAGTTTGTCTTCGAAATTATGATAAAAGTCAGGATCGTCCGGAATACTTCATAGCATGGAGAGACCTAACCAGAGGTCAGCTGTGATCTGGTGAGACTCTTGCTGTCACATGTCAGGCATCACATCGTTCACATGTGCCACGTGTCAGTAGACTCGAAAGCCGTATGCGGGGAAAGCTGTCAAAATAATTAATAAGAGATAACATTCTTCCCATACTTGAACAGGAAGTCTTGGTGACCAGCAAGCAAAGTAACTTTTTCATGTGTTTCCGGAGTCTTCATTAATACTGCACTGGTTCAGTGTGTCCGCTTTACAAGCTACTGTGCCGTGTCAATAGAGCCCCGGAGCTGTAACTGATCGTCGCTGTTTTAAAAACCAGGTCACTGTTTACAATTATAACTTTACATTAAACCATTTTCGCTGAACACGTAGGGTAAAAAGTGCGCTAATAATAAAGATCTAACAATCGTTCTGCCAGGGACGCCTACGGTTTTCCCGAGGAAAGCAGTTCAGTGTCTCGGTCGGCGTCTTCGTGTGCTTTGTTCTCTCCTTCGGCTGATCAGCTTCGATCGACTTTAAGTCACTTAGCCTCGACTTCACTACACAGGAGAACTGCCTCTCCACGGCTCAGTGGTCCCGTGAGAGCTCAAACTGCATCCGCTCGCGTTCAGCTCGTCCGCTCTTCCTCGATCTGACCAGGTAGGCGTGCACTTACAGTAAGTTACAGATGAACCTAGCACCTGCAACTGCTTTTGCGCAGACTTTCGTCAAATGGGCTTTTCGTTTTCACCTACTAAGCACATTGATTCTGTTCTAGAATGTTTAAAATTCAGCCGATATACAGATAGCGACGCTGAAGCGGTACAAGTTGATCAGTAGAAGGAGAATCTGACGTCACGGTGTTACGGGAGCGAAGAGCAAAATGAAAAATTAAATTTAAAATGTATAAAATTGTGATCACGGAGAGTTGATAGACACTCAGATCGAGGCGGGCTGATGAGGACTGATGAGGACGTTCATCTGTGGCCTAACTGGCCTTGTCAATTTTCTGCTGTTGTGTTTGCAAAATCCTTTTCTCAATCAGTGATATATTTTTAGCATGCGTCGATCACTTAGTGGACTTCGTTCCGTTCTCGATGGCCTTGAGGGCAATGTAGTACAGAAACTTTCACTGTGTGGGGGAAACAACACAGAAAAAGGATTGGGGAGACGCCAGACATTAGACAAACTGCCGCCTCATCTCGGTGTGCAGTTGTCGACGATACGGAAGCCTAGGAGCAGACCTTTGCCCTGGCTGGGGCTGTGCCTGCGGCTCTTGCTGTGGCAAAGGGGCTGCATTAGTGACATTCTTGCTCCCGCCAGGCAGGTAAAGAGTACACGTTGCGTGGGCAGCAGGATGGCTGTCAAGGAATGGCGCTCGATTGCAATGCATACCTCTCGCATGCAGTGTGGCCGGCCGCAAGCACCTTGAGAAGTTGACGAAAATGCGATACGCTGATTCTAGGGCCGGAGTGCAGTCGAGGGAAGGATAGCGAGATTGTCGTTCTGTCTTGCTGCTTTCTGCGAAAGCTGCAGGAATTTTTTTGTCGAAAGCACGGCAGTGTTTGTAGCGGGAAAGTGTTGGACTAGACGACTCTGTGTTCTTACCGCTTCTGGGAAAGGGAAATCCGCTTTAAGGTCGTAAGCGGCATACCAAGGTAAGGCTTTCGTCCGTGGGAAATGAATATGGGCAGCGTTTTCTGCTATCTTTACCAGCTTTGACATCTAAGCCTGTTGTATCTTCGATCCCTCTACCTTGAGTATCTCATCTGTGTCTTGGTGGTCCTTTTGCTTGCAAAAGGTCTCCTTGGGCTCTATATTTAGAGTAATGTTCAAATTGACTGTTTTAGGCAGTGGCTTGCCAGAGGGAGAACTAGGTAGGGGGCTGCGATCGACAGGTTTTGTGTAGAGTGGCCTGGACTCTCTGTTCGGTGATGTAGTTGGCATTCCCCACCCACTATGATGCGCAAAGAACCAGAAGAACAGCCGGGTTTTTTTCTCATTTTTTCCCGACCGCTTAAATCGATTGCCGGTGCATTGGCCAACTTGAAGATTAGCGAGAACGGTATGCCCCGGCCGCATCGCTGTCGATCGGGACACCTAATCCTACGTCCCTTTTTAGAATTCATTTCCTTTAGCTAAGCACCGTGATGTCCAAAGTTGCATCAATGACAATGTAAGAGGTTTCTGAGACTAGGTGAGGTTGCTGTTGGTCTCGGAGGCTGGTACCGGTCAAGAAGTCATTCGAGCAGTTACAGATGGGTTGGTTCTTACTGTGGCCTCCTCAGATCAGGTTCCCTTGCTTCGAGTTCAGCTGATCTGAGGCCTTCCATGCCCTGCTTATCTGCCTTGTTCTGTTAAAACTGTGGGAAGTAACCTGACCATGGCTAGTTCATTGCTCCCCGATTTTTTCTATTAGTGTGGCCAGAGAGCCCGGGTGTTCTGCTGAGAAGTTGTGGAATGGTCACGTGTTGTACTTTAACATGCGGCCCCTTCTTGCTGGTATGAATGGGTCATCGGAATGCTAATTGCTTCATTTGTGTTGTGCATGACGCATTCCCCAATTGTCATGGCTTGAAGAGCAGAACGGCGAAATTGATTAAGACGTTGTCTCTTTTCACCTCTGATGCATTGTCGTGGTGATCGAGGCTATTTGCTGGCCCGGACTGCAACCCATTTGTGTTCGCCAGTGTTCTTCGTGCTTTCTCTCTGAAATTGTATCTCTGCCTCCGTCTAACGTCCAATACAGCCTCGCGCCATGGCTCCTACATTGCCAGCTTCCCGATCAACGTGCTTGTCTTGCGTGCACGACCGTTTTGTTTCGTAGAAGATGGCAAGAAAGGAGCTCCTCAGGAGCATCTTAAACCTACTTACGGCCAGGAATAATCCTTCCAGTGACGTCTGGACGCTTCTCGCCTCTGAAGCACTCCAGAGACTGGCATTTCCGGAAGTTCCATCTTTTTATCGGAGAAAAGAGGAGGGCATGAAGGGGCCAAGAGAGAAATGTAACCTTGTCCTGCTCGTGTAACGACTCACGAGCTTACAACTGGATGTAAACACAGCACTCCAAGGAAACATTCTGATCGATTGAAACGATTACTGGGCCGTTAGGTGCGGCCTCGTAGTCGTTTCACAGCGTCAGAGGAAGCTATAAAACTGAAAAAAATTAAGGACTACGTACCTGCGGGTACGAAATGTTCAGGCCATTCAGGCGCTCAGTGGTGGTGAAGTCACGATAAGGGGATCATATCAGTATGCATTGCTCAATGTGCAAGTTGCAGTTACAACTGGTTGCACCAGAGAAATTGACACCGTGACTGTTTTCAGGTAGATTAAGTCCCCTGTCCGTGCCGAAACAATTGAATGACTAAAGCAACATGTGATATCACAGAGCCTTCCCAGAATTGAGAACTGTGCAGCGATGACAAAATAGACGACGTACATGTATAATGATTATTATTGTTGATGTTTTGAAAAAAAATCCTCTTCCAATGGCAAAAAAATCTTATGAAGGTGCCAACTGTCTATAGGCTAGCACATTTTCAGATGGCCGAGAAGTGGATGTTTCTGATTGAGATAAGCAAACCAGAAGGGTTAATGTTGAGGGACACAATTCACAATGACTGGACGAGATCAGTCTGGTGTGTGCAAATCAAGCCATGACAGCACGTAGGTTTTTACTCGTACAGCATTCAGAGATAATTTTCGCGGGAAGTGTGAAAGGCATCCTGTCACGTTTGGCCTGGGGGCAATCAGGGAAATGTACTTTGTTGGCTGCTAATAACTTGTCACACAGACAATGCAGTGATGAGAGTATACCAATATACAGCACAGTCTAGGCCACTCCAGATTCTATAGAATGACCAACTATTACTGCCTACTATTTAAGAGGTTTCTGTCAGGCAGACTGTAGCTCAACTAAGCATTGCAATCTGCAGCTGCTTATTTGATTGTCTGCTTAGAGAACATTGGCAAATGCCAGTAGTGTATAAGACAGGCCTTTGAGGATTGAATGTCTGGTGCTTGATTACACTGTCTGTAGATGGTGCATCCATATTAATAACATGACTGTGCCATTGGTGTCAAAAATCTTTATACACATCAGGGGCAAGTATACACACGCTTCAACACAACAGTGG
>JAOWAW010109536.1:15113-25539 GCA_028565695.1 Nicola tetela
ACAGTGGGCGTGTTTGCATAGCTGGAAAATTGTATTAAACAGAGTTCTTTAGCCAGGTTTGACTGGCAGTTGGGCTGGAATCCTTGCATAAAAACTATAGACCTGAGACACATTGTGGAATATCGTCAGACCGTGTCAAGAATGCATGCATATCGAACAACCATTCCTTCAGCTTTCAAAAACAACCCCTTGGTGAACTGTATTTGAACACATCACAACCAAAGAGATATCAGCAACATTGTAGAGTGAGAGATCTCTGTAAACTACATGTGTATTGAGTCAAATTGTAATTTACACTACTCTGAATCATAATTGAACCACATCACGTGAATCACACCCACTGAGTGCAATTTTTACCAAGCTGGCTGACGCTTTTAATTTTTTTTTTTGGTCAAAAGATTACTGTGCAGAAAGGTCCTTTGGCCAGGTGTTTCAATACTGTAATCCTAGATAATTTCAGTAGTGAGAAATTTTCAATTAATACAGTAGAATACCAAAAATCACTAAATTTTATCTCCACTTAACATTTATCTCCCAGTCTACATGTTTTTGTACTTAGTATACAAGTACCAGCGCATGGTGTCTCACAATCATGTCATATTCTCCTCACTACGATACTAGCACAGTACCGCCTGCAGGCATGCATCATCCGAGCACTGTCAGCAACACAACAGGGCCAACTACTGTGAACCAGACTAGTAGTCTGTGCAGATCTACTCATAGTACAAAAGATTAAGCTTTCCTAGCCCTCATACCAAATTTTAAACTGCATCAAAAACAGCAATATTTTGCCTTCCACCAAAAATTGTACACTACCAAAATTATCTAGGATTACAGTATTGAGATATAGCCTTGCAAAGCTGAAAAGTTCTTGACCAAAGTCAGTTTTTTATTTTAATTTGATCGTACCTGAGGTGAGTCAAAGCCAGTGAAATTGCACTTGGTTGGATTTTATCTGAGATGGCTATGCTGTAGGGAACAATAACAACTACTTGAGCTTGGCTGGGATAGCGAGAGAAAGTTAAACTGTCTTCTGTGATTGTTTTGCAGTATGAATGGTGGTAGTCTTCTTCAGCGGTCTGCCTCTCAACCTTATAACAAAGACAGCCTCATCCTCGCGCAGACGTCATCACAATCTCTTGCTGACATCAGCACTCTTTCATTGGGACACTCTTCCAGCGCACATGCCTCCCCCGAACACCATCGACCAGGAAGCAATGGAAGTGACAGCGGAGTTGGATCACCGAAGGATGACATCCACGTAACTGTCAGTGACAGCCGTGACCTCATCTCAACTATCAAAGAGGAGAATGAACAGCTTCGGAGACAGCTGGCAGAGAATACACACCGGATGGCTCAGCTAAGTCGAGTACGTTTTTTTTCCTACTTAAACAGAGTTAACTATTTGGTGGAACTGCATGATCTGGGAAGTATAATATGCAAGACCAAACCTTTAACAACAGTGTAAAAAATAACGATTGTGACTGAGAATAAGAGTTTGTGCAAGAACAGGTGTTTAACAAAGAGATCAATTTTCCACACCAAAGAGTTGTAAGAGCATTCTGGGGGTTTGAAATTTCATGATCAGTAATTTAGCTGATTGAGAACACTTCAATTGGGAGACCCAGAGGCAGTTTATCTGAAACAGATAGTTGCAATGAAAACATATTGACCAAAATTAAATGCTGCCACTCCAGTATGTTAAGGTATTGTCCAGGCTGGCCTGCCACAAATCATGGCCAATGTGGCCCCATGCACCGGTACTATCGATTAAAATGTATGCATTCAAAACCAGGCTTGGGGAACTGCTTCGGCTGAGCCATGGCCACGTGCCAGCACTGTGGCACACTGCATGATCGTGGGGCATTAGGTGATTGTGTAGCATAGTTCTATCCGGGCTTGAGTTTGACCAGTGTTGTCATGGATGAAAAATGGTCACCACTGGACAGGCTGGTGGTACTTGGCCCAGCCAAGCACAGCTGTTTAATCAAAGCTTCAGAGGATGAAAGAAGAAGTGTTCTGTTCATTTTCTTGGATTAATGGAAAGTTGAGATGGTTTGAGCTCTGCGTAAACATGTTTCTTAAGAGAAGTGGGCAAGCAGAATCGAGCGCTAACTTGATCGTTTGCACGCGATTGCTCAGTTTTTGGTAGTCTTCGGAGAACACGCACTGCTGCCCTTCTATCTCCCCATATAAGAAAACAATGGTGTACAAAGAAGAAGGAATTCTGGCACCTACAAATTTCTCTCATGGCTCCTGAGGCATAAGCTCAAGTTTGATTCATGTTTCCACATGCATTATTGGTAACTTTTCGTAGGTCTTGGCTTTTCATGGCCACCATGTTTATCAATAAAGTGAGTTTTTCACAAAGGGTTGTTTGTGCTGGTAAACGTGTTTATATAGACTGCTGGAGTGAAATTTCATCACAATGATGTTTAAAGTAGTGCAGCTTATGTTTGCAGAAAATTTGGTTGAGGTGCGACAAAGGGAAAGGGTTATACCATGAAACCCATTTTTTTCACCTGTGAACAGTACATTGACATACTGGAGCAGCTGAAGTTACTGTGCTTTGTTTTTGTTTGTTGTCGTTTAACAGTTTGAGCGTGAGCTTGATGCGATTCGCCAACAGCATGACATTCTCCAGGAGTCGACAGACAAACGAGATCGACTCAGCCAAGCAATCCGAGCGAAACTCGAGGAAAGATGTCGCAGAATGGAGCATAGCAACAAACAGTTGAAAGGTATTGTTCTTTCCTCTTAGGGCCCATGTCAAAAGTTTACAGATCACAGCCAAACAAAGCAGTTTTGTATGGGGAAGGGGGTTTGATATGAATTCATTTGCAATTGACATGATCCAGTGTCCATTCATTGAAACCAGAGACCTCAATGAACATGAGATTGCCCTTGAACAGCTGAGGGTATACACTACCACCGGTAACGAACCTGGCACCTGCGAAACTACGCTGTGCTTTAGCTTGCGTCATCACGTTCTTCAGTGCCCATAATCCAGCACATATGCAGTATGCACATGATATGGGTCACATGCACAGTGCTGGCCAAGCACATATTGATCATGCTAGGCTTGCAGCGCCTTGGGAACAAGCAATTAGCGCTGGGCTGGGTGTGGGCGCTAGACACAATCTGCCAAGGAACTTGCAAACAGTGATACAGCACACCACCTGTAGTAGCTCTATATCCTGACCTAATAATGTCATGAATAGACCACACCAGTCAACCAGTACACCATACCATAGTGTAACTATTTAGATGCATCGAAATAATTACACCCAATGTATTGTTCATGAGATGAACATTAAATTTCTAAAACTTTATCATCACGGAAGTGAACAAAAAGAACAAGCCAGCCGAAGGAAAACAAAAAACAACAGCAGGTCTTGAACAGGTTGAGAGCAAGATCAGAAAAAAAAACACACCAAGTTACAGAAAAAATCATGGTGTGCACGGTTGTGCGGACAACAACCGCAAATATTTTTAAGGTGGCTCAGGCATAGATAGCAAGGAGAATAGAAGAAGAGAAAGCATGAATGCATATAGACACAGAATCACACAGAGCTTTGAGTATACAGTATGTGTAGTCTTACTTTCGTTTGCAGAGGGGGAAGGGGTATACTTCTTTATGAAACTGCTTTCATTTGTCTGTGTTTTGCAAACTTATGAAGTTGCCCCTTATTCCATTCTTGAATATGTAAAGTAATTTCTGAGTTATTCCTCAAGACTACCAGTTGATTTTTTTCTTCTTGACTTCATCTTTTTTCCTCTTTTTCTTTGTGCCATTCACCAGTGGATGGTTGAACTCCACTTGTATACAGTTGATGAAAGCATTCAGCCATTATTATGCCCTTCACACACAGTAAACGAACAAATAGCAATCAGTCAGCTTTTTTCTCAATAAAATTGAAGACACAACGTTAGCCCCTCATGTTGACCATTTTAATATTCGGTTGCCCTGTCTTGCAACTTCACATCGGAAGATCAATGAATCCAAAATGTTTTCTAATAAGGAAATATCATGTGTATTTCACAATCAGGATACAGCTCAAAGGGTATAACTGGTAAAGGGGCTCACTTTAGATCCTCACAGAGCTGTCATGCGTCAATTTTTGTTCTGCTTGTAGCTCAACTGGAGGACGAGAGAAGACTGACAAGTTCATCTAATCTGCAGGCAAGGGCAAAGGGATATTTTTATTGAACTATGGTACATCGACTCTCTTCACTGTCACAAACATAAGCGCAAGAAGTTGATCTTTGTTTTCCTGCTCTTGTTCTGCTTGACTCATCCACCATCACTTGTTATCTCTCTGCCATCGCTTCTTGTTATCTCTCTGCCATCACTTCTTGTCATCTTTCTGTCATTGCTTCTTGTTATCTCTCTGTCATCGCTTCTTGTTATCTCTCTGTCATCACTTCTTGTTATCTCACTGTCATCACTTCTTGTTGTCTCTCTGTCATCACTTCGTGTGATCTCTCTGCCATTACTTCTTGTTATCTCTCTGCCATCACTTCTTGTTATCTCTCTGTCATTGCTTCTTGTTATCTCTCTGTCAAAGCTACTCATTGATCAGTCCTTTGAATTGATTGTTTGCGTTGATGCATTTTCTGATGTTGCTCCGACAGGCACGGGATGATTTGTTAGCTGAGCTAACAAAACGTGACCGTCACATACACACCTTATCAGCACAGTGTATGTTTCCAGCTTGAAGAATTGTGAGATAGGGCTGTTTCGCTTTGTCTATTCTATTCCTGGAAGGGGTCACAGTGATTCCAGAAATGGCCAGGGATAGATGTTTATGTACTTTGTATTTCACCAGTTAAATGTGTAGACTTTCCCAAAGAAACCGTGGTCAAACCAGAAGATAATCACTGACGTATAATGACAAATGTCTTTTTTTTAACTCTGTTTACAGTATTTGATGATCTGTACTTTCTGTAGGAAGTTAGAGCAGACAAAGCATTCTTATGTAAGTAGCATTCCTGCCACCACAGTTGTGGTGTCAACCACATACACATTCCTTGCTGTCAGTCTCTTAGACCAACATCTGACATGCTTGTATGTTTTGTGTCTTGCAAAGCAGATCCTTGCAATGTGTGCAGTTGTCTGATTGTCTGTCACCCTCAGGTGCAACAGGGCAGGATGAAGCAGAAACACTGCGGCGGCGTGTTCTAGCACTGCAGGAACAAGTAACAAAAATCCCGACGCTTGAAGCTACTTTGTCATCTTCAGAAGAGAAATTGAGAAGAGCAGAGGAGGAGGTGAGATTTTTACAAAGTCTTTGCCGTAGAACTACCAATGGTGTAAATTTACGCCAGATGCATGCCCATTTCCTATTCTAGAACTTTCCAGCAGAGTTTTGATGTTGAAATTCACCAGTTTTCCTGAATTCTTGTGAACTTTTCCTGAATTCATGTGAGCTTTCTGATAGATGAGGAGTTTTCTTTTAAAGTTGTCTTTCAAAATAAAGTGGCTTACCACTATACATGTACATAGAACTAGCGGTGGTAAACTTACAACGCATCAGAGATATTGTTTTTCTGGTGACCATAGTAATCAAATTTTGCCTAGCTCTTCCTGGTGACATGAAATAATCTTCATGGTTTACAAACACACCAGGGAAAAATCAGTTCAAAGAAAGAAACTGTAGTGTCTCAGGCGTTGATTCAATTTGCTCTGTGGACAAGTACTCTGCTGCTGAAGTCAAGGAGTTCAAAACGATTTAACTTCTAAAAAATCCTGCCAAAAAACAACCAAGTCACTTGAACTACATAAGTGTTGAGCCTACAGGTAGTGGTTTTTTTTCTTGACCTAGAGTTGGTCTGGTAGAGTACACTTGTCCTTTGCATAATAATTTAAGCATGTTTCAGTGTTAGTTTTTCCCTATGCCATGGGAAATTCTGTACATGATCTGACAAGTATTGTCACTTTTATTTGTTGAGGAGGGAGGGGATAATTCTTGATGTGAACAGTCTTTTGTTTGCCATGATCTGTGAACTTTATAATATGACGTGACCCCATTCCTTGTGTGTCTTTTATGTCAAACAATCAGGAAATAAACTTTTTGTCACTCATGGTATTCTTTCAGGAATGGGATGTGTCATTTTCCAGGACAACTACCTACAACCACTTTAAAATGTGTTTGGTGTAAATTGATGTGCCTGCTGGGGTTAGGGCTTTTGTATTTAGAGGAGAACTATTATGAAGTAGAATTTTTCTGTTGAGGATAAAACTGTTATGTTTATCATGTTCTGCCTTGCTCTCCACATAGCTTCAACGGCAGAAGGCATACAGTGCAAGAGTACGCGAGTTTGAGACTGCACTCGATGACCTGAAGGAGGCTAACACAAAACGAGAAGCCATGGAGCACAGACTGCGTTCTCGACTGCAGCATGAAGTGGATATCCTGAGACAGCAAGTAAGCAAATAAAAGAAAACTGTTTCACTTCAATATTAAATTTGATCCCTGTGAAGCAGACTTTCAAGATGTTTGATTCAACTGCTGGATCATCTATTCCCGTCTGCTCTTCTTGTGCTTATCTGTTTTTGTCTTACTGTACAGCAGTGTATGCGTCCTGCTTTGAGCCTAACTGTTTACGTTCTTGTGAAGATCAAAGTTGAATAGTGTTAGAAGAGGATGCTGGCATGTGCTTTGTGTCAGGTGGGCTTACCTGTGGTATTCATTCCCACAAGCTTTCTTCTCCTTTTGTGTGGCATATTTGCAAGCATGCATCTCCTTTGTGTCACATTGAGACGATGTCTGATGATTGACACTACCTGCTTTGTATATTTTTTTGTTCTCACCATTGTTTTGTGTTTGTGTTTACCAATACTCACACTTGTTTTTTTTGGAAACAGCTGCAGAAGGCATCTGGAAATAGTGTTGAGAACAACAGCATCATCTACCAGGATAGCTCTTCCATCGGGCTGACAGCGCAGCAGCTATCTGACTTTGAGGCATTATTGTCACGCCGTGAAGAACGAATTCATCAGCTTGAAGAGGAGGCACAAAAGGTCAGTGATGTCATCATTACCAAACGTGCCACACCCAGGCTACAAAATGAACTGCTGGGTGCAGAAATCATTTGGGAAAAGCTTGTACCTTGAGTTAGCACAACAATCAAATATTCAAACATAGTTGAGGCTCAGAGCCCGTTTCTGAAATGACCAAATTAAGTTTTTTTTTCATAGGCCAGCAAGAGAAAGAAACATGTACACACAGAAACAAGCTGTCAACAGAAAATGTCATCCCAGAGACGGTTTGGCTTTTTCAACAGTTCATCAAAAGCTTATCTTTTGCTGACACAAACATGGGAACGCACGCATGAGGCGCACACACACATACATACATTGTATCTGTAAAATGGTTTACTGCATAAATTTATAATCATGGGGTTGCAAAGGAAGCCATGTTGGGAGTCAGATCTGCACATACTGGTAGATTTGCCGTGCCTGCGAACTTTAAGGGTGGTTCTACCCCTCGAATGTGCTGTTGCAATCATTTTTGAGTTATTACCGAAAAGCACTTCCTTCAAACCATTTCTAACAGGTGGCAGTGTCAAAAGTTAAAAATACTGTCTGGCTGTCAGTTTTCTTGCATGTCCAATGAAGCTGTAATATGCCCACACAAAGTCCCTTGTAGCCTTCAGCCTTTGGCACCCCTGGAATTTTGAGCTCTTATTTGCTAAATCAGCTTAGCCCAGCTTATAGCAGTGATCTTCCTTGGGAACTTGTGAAGTCAGAGTACTTGCCCTCTGGGTAGGGCTTTCAGCTGGGCAGAAATGGGCAATTTTTCAATATGTGGGCTGCATTGAAACCATGAATTTGTATCCTCCAGCTGCATGGCGGAATATTTAAACGCTGTTTTCTCAAAACAGAGTTTCATCAACTTCAACTCATCATAGTTCAGCCATTTCTTACCGTATCAACTTCAAATTTTCTACAGAGGCTCTCTGACCATTGAACTCAAAAATGGTACTACAAAAAGTGATTTTTCTGCATCCTTCTTAAGTTATAGCCAAGACATGCAGCTAAGGTAGGGTAAAAATGATGAAATTCTTTAAGGTAGTTGATTCTACAAATTTGGCTCAGAAATTTGGAAAACTGTAGTAGTGTATTGTTAAACCCCTAGACAGAAGCCACAGTAAAAAATTAGGCTGATATTTTGCACATCAAAGACACAGTACTATGAGTTAAAGTTTTCATCTGCTATTTTTTTGCCCATTTCTCGGTCACAATCGACTTTATCACAATGCAGATTTCTGCCCTAATGTTCTCCAGCCAAGGTCTTCCAGCCAGCACCCAACATTACAACCATTTCTATCTTGTTACTGAAATCAGCCTAGGGGTAGAACCACCCTTAAGGCACGTCCCCCCTCTCAAGCTATTTTCGTTGATTCTTACATATCAATTTTATTCATTTTCTCTCTTCAAAATAGGTAGTTCAGAGTGTGCAAAGAGCCAAAGATCTGGCAAAAATCTTAACTGGTGGTGGAATTACATGAAAAAGAAAAGTCAAAAATTGATTTTTATTTTGTTCGTAGCTCTTGTACCTGCAGCTGGATCATCATGATTTTTGGTATGCAAGTTTTTGTTATTGTAGAGAACAAAACACTACTACAGTTTTCCAAAATTCGCTCTGGAAATTGCCAAACCTGATTTACCATGAAAATACTCACACTTTCACACTTGAACTGTAATAGCTCTAGGACTAGGGTAAGTATCAAAAATCTGTAGTACTGCTTTTTAGTTGGGTAGTTGATCTTGCTGCGTGGAAAGTTTGGTGTAGATCCAACCACGTACAGCTTTGCTGCAAGCAAAATAAGTTCAAAAACGCAATTTTTCAGGACGAGCAAACGAAGATTCTGCTGCGAAAGCAGGCTGGATGTAGCCACGACTGTTCATTACATCATCCTTTTCCAATCTCAGGCGCCGGCCTCGTGCCTGATATCTGCACTATAGCTAAGTGTGGTAGGTCGCATGCGACCAGTCATGCTACATGATGTGCAACCCTCACGTCGCGTATTGTACATGTAGATCTACAGTACTGTACTCGCGCGTGACGAGGAGCTTCGAAGTTTCAATTTTTTTTTTGAATCAAATCCGTGAGAAGTAGATCCTGAGCATAGACCGAAACACTGCCACTGCATGAAGCATCATGCCTCAGCAGTTGTCAGTCCATGGTGGTGAAGTGACTCCTCGACTAGTAGCTTGTAGTTCGAACTATGTCTGTGGGATCGGATCGTGAGCATGTGTTGTGAAAGTTCAAGATGCAGGCTAGTTCAAAAGGGTAAGTTGAAATAGTGTGTTGATGTTTTTTTTCTTTGATAGGTTAGGTGGGTACCTACAAACCATCTTTTAGCATTGACCTTTTTGAACGCTTCTTGTCAGGTTTGAAGACCTTCCTAGTAAAGTGGACAACGTCTTGGACGACCCACTTGGCAGATGAGATGACCCAGACACATATGAACAGGAGAAAGCAACAGCAGTGATGAGGAGGCATGTTACACTCAGTGGGCTAGGATATTGTGGGTACCCGTCACTGTCCTCAAGCTCCTCACCAGAACAAGAATCAGTGTCAGGCTGATACTGACAATTGCTCGCTTAGCAAACACGATCCCAGTCTGATAAAGACAGTTTCGACACCGATCTGCTTCCCATTTCTTCCATGATCGGTGAAGACAAAGTGGCCCAGCAATTCTTCAAGATGTGTTTTCTTGCTTTTTTTTAAGCCAGGAGTGCGCAGAGCCAAACTTCGGCAATCTTGCGATCGATTCGGCGTTGAAAAGACGCTACACCTTTTTCTTTCGCATCATAGGTGAGCGTTCCTCAGGCAACCTGAAATGAACATTGAGTCACTGAAAACCCAGCTTGTAAGCAACAATTCAGCGCCACACTTCAATTTGCAACTAGACATACCTGATCAGGCGAATGAGCTCGTCATTTCGCAATTGGTTTGGGAGGAACTGAATAGAGAATATCATTCTTCGTTCTCCTTGATCGCCTCAACGTGGATTCTATCTTGAAAGACTGCCAGAAACGGAAAGAAGAAATTGAGCACAAACGCAGAATGCTTATCATAGAGCCACTTTTTTTCCACGACGGTAGATCTACATTGTACGTGTCGTAGCAAAATTCCCGTACAGCACATATACGCACAACCGGCGTACATGTAGAACACTGCATGAATACTATAAGTACCGGTATGCTGCTGCATCGTTGCACGTTAGGCGTTTCGGCCCTAAACTCAAGTCTAAGAACAGTGCACCAGGATTTCCCCTTATCTGAAACTGGATTTTCAATTTCACTGGGTTCCTGACCAAAAATCAAAAAACGGACTTCACCACCAGAAAGAGCAGTGACTTTTTATTCAGTTTCACTTGAAAACCTGAAAACGGTCGGAGCAGCCCCTGTGAC
>JAOWAW010109537.1:0-11468 GCA_028565695.1 Nicola tetela
CACACACACACACACACACACACACACACACACACACACACAAACTTGCGCAACTCACTGACAAAGGATGCAGACAGAAGGGCTATGCTGCGACCGGTAATTGCCCTGAATTTTCCACCTGCACCATTGGGAAATGCAACCAGAATCTCATTTCCAGTTAGTGAAATCTCAATGTTGTTATTGGGCGTGACTGTTTCTAATGCAGAGCGTAATGCTGCAACTTCCGTCGTAACGTTGATTCCATCCACAAGATACTCAAGTGTACCATGCGGAAGAACAGATACCTGTGCTTGGGTGAGAAGGTCTGAAAAACGAAGAAAGCATAAAATTATTTTATTGTTTTGACAAAGAAAAAGAATTTTTTCCGAGGGAGCGACCTTGAGAAAACGGCAGGATGACAATGAAGGTCTTGAAAGAGAAAAAAATTGTAAAAGCCTTCAGCCATCTGTGGGGATCGAACTCACTACAGCACCAATTCACCTAGCAAACAAAAATCATTATCACTTTCCACTTCTGCCATCATGCCATCCTCAAAAAGGATAAGCAAAGACAGGGCTTCAAGCTCTAACCATTGTTCAAACGGGAGTTCGTCAATGTTACTTGATGGTAATTTGAGATGGTAGTCTGAGATGTTCCCTTGATGAGCATGTCTACGTGATTCACATCCGGGAATCTCGCATGTCTCATGATAAGTCACGAATGGCAGGCTCACCAAATACTAATTTTTTTCCAAGGGAGTGACCTTGAGAAGACGGCGGGATGACAATGAAGGCGAGTTCAATCCCCGCAGACGGCTGAAGGCTTTTACAATTTTTTTCTCTTCCAAGACCTTCATTGTCATCCTGCCATCTTCTCAAGGTCACTCCCTTTAAAAAAATTAGCATTTGGCGAGCCTACCATTTGTAATCTACCTATGAGATGCGCGAGATTCCTGAATGTTAATCACGTAGATGTGCTCATCAAGGGAACATCTCAGACTATCATTTCAAATTACCATCAAGTTCCATTGACAAACTTCTGTGGGAACGATAGTTAGAGCTTGAAGCCCCATCTTTGCTTATCCTTTTCAAGGAAGGTGTGATGGCGAAAGTGGAAAGTGATGATGATTTTCGTTTGCTAGGTGAATCAGTGCCGTAGGTGAGTTCGATCCCCATGGCCGCAGATGGCTGAAGGCTTTTACAAAATCTTTCTCTTTAAAGAAAAAGAACTCACCTCTTGTGTTTAATTTCCCTCATGATTCAGTAATAGCATACCAATGATGATTAATGGGATCTTTAACAGTGTAACTCTGGATCTACAAATGGGCCACAATGTAACTTCAACAGAATACAAAATGAAGTTGGAGAGTCTTCCATTTCCCTTGTTGGATGTTGCCCATGCTGCTGAGCTTTGTGACATTTTCAGTGAGAGAGAAATAGTTGTTACAGTTAGGCTCTCTGGCTGACTGACAACAACTTTTGCCAAAAAGACACTAAGCATAAGAGAGGGGAGATAGGAAAGGGAGAGAGGCCAACGCTGAAGAGGACTGCAGATTTTCAACATGGTGATACAATGCAAAACAAGAAAAAAACATGTATGTAGATCTACTTACTTCAACCAATCTGTATTATATTATCTGTATCGCATAATAATAATTTTAGTTCTAATTTTCCTTTACAAACAGCATTTACACACCTGGAGCCTTTCCTGTCAAGAATGCTACACATTAATTGCATGTTCAGTGAAATGTTGGGGTAAAACGTTTGGAATTGGAACATGGCAAACAGTGAATTTCACTCACCTCCAGAAGAATTGTAATAGCCCATCGCTATGGCAACATTAATGGTTGCAGAGGAATTTGGCACAATATTTGATCTGCCCTGCAAGACAAAATGACTGTTTTCTGTGTCCACTCCATTAAACAGTAAATACTCGCCCCAGCCATTAAACGTGTACTGCTTGTTGTCAAAGGAGCGGAAATGAGGATCGCCTCCATTCCAAGCTAAAAAATGAAGAACCATATGATGTTTTTCTTCTTTGAATTGGCCAGACACTGATAAAGCATACAGGATGCTAACAAAGGAAACTATCAAGACAAACTATTGATCTAATCAGACCTCTTTTGCAACAGACCATAGTATTTCTTTGACTGTATCTTGAATAATAATTGGCCCTGCAACCTTATATGCTTATAAATTTCATATGAAAGTTGTGTTAGAGTACTGAGTATCTTTCCAATAGTTAGTGCCATCAGAGAAATCTACTTCAGTCTTTAGAGTTTTACATCAGGAAAACATCAGTCTTCGGAGTCTGGTTCACATCATAATCAGGAAAACAGGATATAACCCTTTAAACCTTCTGTAGGAACAGAGGCTACATGCCCTGGGCTAGTCTGCTTTGACTTCTGGGCCAGAATTTCCCTTAAAAAAACCCTTTATGTATATTTACTTTAATTTCAACATTGTTATGGAATAAAATGGTGATCGTAACACAAAGGTGTTATCCATTTGCAATGACTGTTAGGCAGTCAGTAGTCTGTCTCTACATAGTGTAGGCCTACTACATAAATCCGATTATGAAGATCTACAGTAGAAGACTACATTCACTTGATGGATGTTCAGCTGACCACTGAGTTTTGGTGGGACTATGCACATCATTCAAATTGAAATTCAGCCAGTCAGGAACAGGCGATAAAATTTAATCTCCGACCAAGAAGTCGGTACATACTGGCCTAAGGATGCCATGACCTGAATTTACGTAGCCATGTTCATGCAGTTGCCATGGCAACTATTCTTTAACCGTTGAATGGCCAAACATATACAGCCTTGAATAGAGGTTGTTTTTTGGTGTGTGAAGGCTACAGCTCTAGATCAAGTGTAGGTTAATGTTGTGTTGCATGCAGCACTATATGCACAAGATCTACTAGTATAACACGCGTGTGCACTCTGGAGCACCCCATGCAGATTACTACTGGTGGAGTATACATGTGTATGCCAGAAGGATTGTGCAATGTCCAGTCATGTCAAATGTGCAGATTTTCATACGGATTTTTGTACCCTTTTAAGTGTTGGAAAATTAAGGATGTATTGAGAATGTCCAAAGGGGAGAATAAGCATCGCCCACACCACACCAACCCTATTTCTGATTGAGAGCAAAGAAAGCCTGAATGGCATAGTGCTATGAAGAGGGAAAAATGGTTTCACGGCTGAAAATGCAAAGCATAAGGTCTCTGAAAGATATCTGATGTACTACAGTGTGCTGTTTCTTACTTACATGGTATAACTACTACACTGGCTGTTCGTGGTGGAAAGTGTCTTCTGTAGAATATACCACACTCATTTAGCTCGCAGCAGAAGCGCTGAATGGCAAATGTGCGATTCTTGAAGAGCTCCAGACCGATCTGTCTCGGGTGATAGGTGGTGGTGAAGCTGCCATGTGGACCACTTCCGAGAAAAGGTGCGTTGACTGTTCCATTGAAAACAATGCCAATCTCGGCCACTGAGACATTCACCCGAAAACAACAGACCTGCAAAGAAGAACAATACCAGTTTCAAACTTGTAGGAAACAAGTTGAAGTCTCTGCTTTAAACAGGCAAGTGTGCAGAAATGTGGGAGTATGACAACAAGTCCATTTCACAGCAAAAAAATTTCGTTGGCATTTTCCCAAAATCCTTTCAACATTTACAAACACAAACCACATATTGTTCAAATTTAATTGAAGCTCAACAACTGTCTCTGTTCTGAAAGTATCACCATTCTAATCCTTGGTAATTAAGAGTGCAATTGCCATTGAAGTGTCCGCTCTTCAGCTGAAATTTCAAAGTCTTGATGTTTTTATGTTGTCTATGATGCTAAGCTGTTGTGTGTAGTCTTGCTGAGGTGCTGCATGCAAGGGGGGGGGGGGACAGATTGTCCCACATCTCTCTAGCCAGGTCTATCCACACATACAGAACGACATTTTAACACACACTCTTGCATGCTCTCTCAACACATCCACGCCTGAAAAGAAGAGGGAAAAGTGGGTGAATAGTCACTTTGCCTTTTCTCAGATTCAAATGTAGTGATGCTGAAGCAGAGAGGAAAAACCCTTGCAAAAAGTTCTCTTGTAAAAAATTCTTTTCCTATACTCTTGACCATTAACACTCTGCCTCATGTAGGTTTATCTCTACAAGAAGGCAAGACAAGACAATCAGCCTATATTTGTAACAAGTCACAACATGCACAAGTTTGACAGTCACTCGATAGGCCTTATAAGGGACCGTAATACAGGCAAATCAGATTTGGCAATGTCTCTTTGTATCAATTTATTTTTTCATGCAGACATATTTGCTCACCTCTTTAGAAATTTACATTACCATGCTTGAAAGAGTCTAGATGAATATGCTGCCAAAGGAAAAACGTTTTAGTCTAAAGGTCCCCTGAATCTAGAATTCTGGTAATCCCAACATGAATTATTAATAGTAGCTACTGCCAAGCAATCTTGAGCTCACCGGTTCAGGAAAAAATAAAACAAAAGGACTTGGAAATCTGTGAGTGAAGCAAAGCCGTGTTTCGTCCCCAGGCAATGGTGCGGCCAAAACCGCTTGGAATCCTGGGTGGAGAACTGTCCGTGGCAGTGTATCTGGACAAACCCCAGGAAACAAAATCGGAAGCATGGTGGCAACCTGCGTTTCACACTCTAAGATTTGCAACCGCCTTCCAAAGCAGAGTGCCTGACGCACAAAGAACACAGTGCCTGACTGTTGAAGAACATTATTTGGATCAGCTGTGAAGATACGACCAGTGCCATTTGAGGCACCAATAACAGCTGGACCGACGGCTGGAAGGCCATTCCAGGCTATGCTAGACCCGTAGATAAAAAGACTGAATGTCTGACAACCATCACTTGCCACCACTGCCTGGAAGGAGTTTCTCTGGCAAGAAAAGGACAGGGAATAAATGATCATTATATCAGCATCCGGAATTGTTGACAGTTCCACCATAATGCTTCTAGAGTGCTAGTTAATCCTGTAACCGGAGCGTATATTATTAGAGAACTCTCTTAAAACGTTTGAAGAAGAGACTTCCTTCATCAACATAACAGTATTTTGCTTAGACAAAATCATCAATCCCATGGCAGATCATAACTTACCCCTGTCTGGCCGTCCAAGCCCCTCATATTGACCCATGTTACAACAAGGGCAAACTTTGTAGAAAACGATACTTGTGCAGATGGGTTGGCGTTGCCTGGATCAAATCTTTGTAGCTGAGCATTAATGAACCTGATTGTTGAATCGTCACTGCGAACGCCAGCGTAAATTCTCCCATAACGGCCATCAGTGGCTGCCCAATATGGGGCAAGAGCATCTCTTCCCCCATTCTCCAAGAGTGATGCTTGTGGGTAGAGAGGAAGCCCAGCAGGACTGGTGAAATCAATGGTGCCACTGCTGCTAATCTGAGAGGAAAAGACACAGGCAGAATTCTCCTTGTGAACACTTTTGCTTCCTTTTGGTTCACCATATCTTGGTTGCCATCATTGAGGACAAAGACGGAAAGTCAGCTGTATGCATGTTTATCTGTCGAGAAAACTTTTCCTGCTGTTTTCCCAAATCATTGATTGCAGTTTCTGCCACAGGTGATAACTGCAATGCACTAGCATGCGAATTTCCCTTTTGGGGGTAGGGTTTCAGATGTGTAAAGCAGGAGTCCAGGGGCCCTCCTGAGGGATTTTTAATTTAAGGTAGCCCAAGCCCCATTTTTGAAGTTCAGGTGAAAACAGATGGGCTTCCAGACACCTGGAATTCTATACAAAGTACGTGTATGTCTTTTCCATCACCAATCACCTCAAACCATCATGGTGATGACAGCTGGTCAGAGAGTGACTACAAAGAAAGTCGAAATTGCAGGGGAGCTTCCATTCAACCTGGAAACCTATGCTTGCACGTGAGTACAATGGTTATTCTATCAACAGCTAAACTATAAGGAAAACAATTCAATGCTTTTTCTCTTCCAGGTTAACACTCAAATGATCATAATGTATCTCTGAGTGAGTGTTCAATTAAGATGTGGGTATGTATCCGTTAAGTAGTTAGCAGAGAAAAACTCAAAGTGGTTCTTACAGTAGCACGTTGGCTTGTGTTAGATCCGAGTGGAAATGGTATTGGCAAGGTTGTGGTGTTCACATAATGCGCAGCACCTGAGCTGCCTGGCAACAATTCCTCATCACGGGCAAAGGGTAGAAAACTTCTCTCTTCTGTAATGGAGAAAAAAAGAGAGAATGAACTCAACTAGCAACAGCCCAGTCTCTTTATGCTTAGTGCTTTGAAAAGCCTTAATAAACCAAAAACTGTGCCTCGTTAAACTTGAAATTTGCCAACAAAGCTTTGTGCAAAGAATTCTTTTGACAGTCTCTTCATTGAGGTTTTTGGGTGCTATAGAAACCCCTTATGAACCCCTTCATAAAACACAAGTTACCCTTATCAGCAAAGAACAGGCATGAACACTGAAGATAAAAACAACTTCTGCTCTCTGTCAGTATGTACTATAAAAAATAGGCCTGTACATCTAACACTGACAACATTCTGATGTTTAAATGACATTGAATCAGCTCTGAAATCACCTTTACTGTTGCCAGGAATTGCCAGACACCATTGAAATTACATGATTTCTAGCCAAAACTTGGAAAGAACACCACATAATTTGACCAAGGCCGATTCAACTACAACTTATTAGACATGAAAATGAGACACAAGGCTTTCGTCAAAAACGTGCTAACAGGCTTGACAAGCAAACAGAAATGTTATTTTCTCAATGGCCCGCATCAATAACATATAAATTTCCCACAATGCCCTGCAATCAGACATTTGCAAGTGCATGTGCACATGTTTGCCCATTCTTCACTATGGGCCTCGGTCTTTGCCAATACGATTTTTGTGGTTTTGATATGCCTAGCTGCTGGACCGCCGCGCAGAGAGGGTTTGATGGTGACAGCCATGAGGGGCACAACAAGAAACAAGACAGTGACATCCATTTTGTCGCTCAATTTCAATGAGAAACTAAGTGAAAAAGAGGTCCACGATCTTCCCGGCCTCCACATGTACATACCCTGACTCAGCGAAGCAAAACTCGGGAGACAGGTCTAATTAACCTTCAAATGTCATGCTTTGCTAGGCTAGAGCAGTAAGAACTCTGCAAGGAACAGTAGGTATTTTTTCTTTGTCACCTTAGCAATGCTCTTTGAAGCACAGTGCACTTGGGTTTATCACTTTGCTCAAACCCTCAATTCACGCCCATGACCTATGACCTTATGCAAAACTGTGCATGCACAAGATATGTCCGCAGACCACATACACACTCCTCATGACGTCTGTAAAGGCACAGATTCAGACGCTTCAAAACTGTCGAAAATCTTACCATAACAACCACGAGACTCGCTGAAAATCTGCCTGTTTAACACACATTCCCTGCAGTCATCCCCTAGGTAACCATGCCGGCAAATGCACAGGCCATCTCCTGATTGGCAACCGGTGCTACTGATACGATTGCAGTGCGAACATGGCAGACACTGACCTTCAAACTCGTACTCAAACGGAGCACAAACCACTACAGTGAGAAAAACGAAGCAGATGGCATAAAGATTAGATGAGGCAAGAGTTGTACTTTATCCTTAATATTTTTTCATTTTTTATCTGCTTAATTCTGGGAGTGGAAGGCTCTACACAAGTGCAGTTCTCTTTTCTGCAGAGTGCTTTTACGTACACTTCTGTATTGACTCCTTCACAATGGGAAGTGCAGCACCCTGAGAAGCAGTTCTTCTTATTTTCTCTGCAAAAGTATTTATTTAGGCTGGATCAGTTTATTTCTTTGTTGCTCCTCAGGTCAAAACCAGAAAAGGAATGTGGGTGTGTGAAGATCAAAACATAACAAAAAGAAAAAAGTACACAGCATCAGATGCTATCAACCTATAGCCAACATCGGCTCTTCTGTTCTATACTAGCAGAAGAACACTGAAATACTTCCATCTCAGCCAATATACAAAGCTGTTCTTGTTCACTATGGCAAGGACTTAATTACTGCACAAGGCCTTGGTGATCACAAGGTACAGCTCTAAAACATTATTCGGGTCACCTGTGCTGCTTTGTGCGAGCCACTGTGGTCAGTTGTAGTCGCATTGTTTTTGGTTAATATTCTAAATATACATGTACTGCATTAATACAGGCCCAGGATCTAAATGCACAACGCTGATGACAGTGCTATTTCCAGCCTGGTCCTGACATTTTCTTCTATTTTTATTGCCCATTCTTCAAAAACCAATGCGCACGCTGACAAGAAACAAAGAATTTGAAAGGTCCAGCCTTAAATAAATTCAAAACGATACCAAATAGAACTGAGAGAATAACATGAGAAGGAATTTACAGTACATAAGTCTTAAGAAACATTTTCAAGAGATACTTCACAAGAAATACTTCTGGTCTCATGTCATAAAACACTTGTCGTTTTTCTTTGTCTGACTGATGAAACCAGAGGAGTTTCTGACAAAACATCTCTTTCGCCAGAAATGTTCTCTGAAAAAAGTTTCTTATGACTGGTTTCTGTGAATTTCTCCTAAGGGTGCATTTATCTCACAGGAAAATTGGTACCGGATTATCGCCAGTACTGGTGGGGAATTCAAAAATTTTGTCTACCTATTTAAACTACCGGGAAAGCCGGCCGGCAGTCAACTGCAGCTGTGTGTGGATAGGCACACCAAAGCTAGAATTTTGCTCAATGTGCAGATGTTTTTTGGCTTTCCTGGGCCTTGTGAGGTTTCACAATGGGAGAAGAAATAGCACTTGCCCTATTCCTTTCAAGTGACTTGGCATTGGACAGTGATGATTTGGGTTATCAGTGCGCAACTTTAACTCACTCTTCTAATCGACGCACCACAATGTGAACTGAGGATTTACAGTATCTTCTGCCTGTATCAAGGCGCACTTTGATGAGACGTTTGCGTTGGTTTCCTTTCTTTGCTCTAGCTGCAGCCGTTTCTGCTACAACTGTGCTATTGAGATGGTGCTGGTGGACCATACATACATGTGGATCCCTTGCTGAGCAATCTGGCTTGGAGCAAACTGAGATGCACCACTGGCATGATGTGGAGCAATTCTACCGGGAATCGAAAGGGGTGACCACTTTTGCACCAGTCCAGGGAGCCCTCGACGAGCCTTTTAGCATGCACCAACCACTGCCAACCACACTGTCAAATGCACCAGTAATACCAGTAAAGCTGTCCCTAGGCCTCGGGAGGAGTTGGGCAAGATTTTGCTGGTGTTTCCACCAGTAACATCATATGGCCTTCATTACCATGACAATGGTACCTGTACTGGTACTTTTTCCTGCGATATAAATTTATCCTAAGGGTTTGAACACCCAGCGGGGATCTTTCAAGTTCCTGAGAGCAATAAAATGTTTGAATACTACCTTTGGATAACAATAGAAAGCCAACATTTACTGCCATGTCCCTGTAGTGTTGTCAACTTCAACTCCAAACTATCTTATCACAAGTGAACGATTTTATTACATAGAGAGATATGTACTTCAGCTTTGAAAGGATGGTTGGTGTCTTGGGTTATAAAAATTGCTGTTTTATTTGATATAAGCAAACAATGTGAAAATAATAAATCATTGGAACTTACAAGGTCCTGTGCCAACCGGTGGTGTAGTTTGAACTGGTGGTGTTGTTCGGTCTGGCGGTGTTGGAGGGGATCGAGGTGGTGTTGGTGATGTTCGAGGAGGAGATGATTGCAATGATGTTGCAGTTGGTTGTACCGTCTGATCTGGTGGTGATGTTGGCCCTGGCCGTGATGTTGGACTTAGTGGTGTTGTGGGACTGGGTTGTGACATAGTTGACGTTCGGCCCGGAGGGGAAGTTTGTGGTGATGGTGGTGGCTGTGGTGAAGATGGTGATGGCATTATTGAGCCTGGTGGTGACGTCTGACCTGGTGATGTTGTTGCAACTGGTGGTGAAGTTTGTGGTGATGGGCGTGGCGGTGGTGAAGATGGTGAAGGAAAGACTGGGCCTGGTGGTGATGGTGAAGTTTGTGGTGATGGTGGGGGTGGTGGTGAAGATGGCGAAGGCACCATTGAGACTGGTGGAGATGTCTGGCCTGGTGGCGTTGTTGCAGCTGGAGGTGAAGTTTGTGGTGAGGGTGGGGGTGGTGGTGAAGATGGTGAAGGCACCATTGAGACTGGTGGTGACGTCTGACCAGGTGGCGTTGTTGCAACTGGAGGTGAAGTTTGTGGTGAGGGTGGTGGTGGTGGTGAAGAGGGCGAAGGCACCATTGAGACTGGTGGTGACGTCTGACCTGGTGGCGTTGTTGCAGATGGAGGTGAAGTTTGTGGTGAGAGTGGTGGTGGTGGTGAAGATGGAGAAGGCACCATTGAGACTGGTGGTGACGTCTGACCTGGTGGCGTTGTTGCAGCTGACGGTGAAGTTTGTGGTGAGGGTAGTGGTGGTGGTGAAGATGGTGAAGGCCTTATTGAGCCTGGTGGGGATGTCTGACCTGGTGGCGTTGTTGCAGCTGACGGTGAAGTTTGTGGTGATGGTGGTGGTGGTGGTGGTGAAGATGGTGAAGGCCTTATTGAGCCTGGTGGTGACGTCTGCTCTGGAGGCGTTGTTGCAGCTGGCAGTGAAGTTTGTGGTGATGGTGGTGGTGGTGGTGAAGATGGTGAAGGCACCATTGAGACTGGTGGTGACGTCTGCTCTGGAGGCGTTGTTGTAACTGGCAGTGAAGTTTGTGGTGAGGGTGGTGGTGGTGGTGAAGATGGCGAAGGCACCATTGAGACTGGTGGTGACGTCTGCTCTGGAGGCGTTGTTGCAGCTGGCGGTGAAGTTTGTGGTGAGACTGGTGGTGGTGGTGAAGAGGGCGAAGGCGCCATTGAGACTGGTGGTGACGTCTGACCAGGTGGCGTTGTTGCAGCTGGAGGTGAAGTTTGTGGTGAGGGTGGTGGTGGTGGTGAAGATGGCGAAGGCACCATTGAGCCTGGTGGTGATGTCTGACCTGGTGATGACGTTTGAACCGATGGTGTTGTTGCAAATGTTGGTGTCGTTTGGCCTGGTGGTGAAGTTTGTGGTGAGGGTGGTGGTGGTGGTGAAGATGGAAATGGTGTTATTGTCCCTGGTGGTGACGTGTGATCCGGTGATGATGTTGCAACTGGTGGTGATGTTGCAGTTGGAGGTGATGTTGCAGCTGGAGGTGATGTTGCAGCTGGAGGTGATGTTGCAGCTGGAGGTGATGTTGCAGCTGGAGGTGATGTTGCAACTGGTAGTGATGTTGTAGCTGGAGGTGAAGTTGCAGCTGGTGGTGATGTTGCAGCTGGAGGTGATGTTGCAGCTGGAGATGATGTTGCAGCTTGTGGTGTTGTTCCAGCTTGTGGTGATGTTGCAGCTGGAGGTGATGTTGCAGCTGGAGATGATGTTGCAGCTGGAGGTGATGTTGCAGCTGGTGCTGATGTTGCAGCTGGTGCTGATG
>JAOWAW010109570.1:0-13899 GCA_028565695.1 Nicola tetela
TGGTGACGTTGGCGAGATGCAAGAGGGGGCCATTGCAATTTTCGGAGAAGTGAGGAGTGAGCAGTTTGGTCATTAAAAAGCGGTAGACGTAGGATTATCCGAGCAGCTTTCCTCTGAAAGCGCTGCAGCTTGCCCACTAAGTAGGCCGGAAAATTTGAAAGGACGATGTAGCCATAGTCGATGATTGGGCGAATGTACGTGTAGTAGAACATTGACAATGCCGAGGCGATAGTGAGTTCCGCAAACGCTTTAGTAGATCTAATAAACTTACTTGATCGATTGATTGATTTTTCGACATGGTCAGACGAAATGATCAAACCAAGATGACGTTGTGAGCTTGCATGGCTAAGCCGTTGACAGCAATTTCCATCTTCAGCGGAAGGTTTCGCCTTTGCACTTCCATCCCAACAGTTTTCCCAAAATTTACTGATAGTTTCCAGTCTCTGAGCCATTTTCCAGTGCAGGTCACCGAGTCTTGGAATCGGTCAACGAAAGTCACAGGTTTCTCGTGAACAGACCCAAGGCACGTATCGTCTGCGAACTGATTACACTCTACTGCAGGTGACTCGGATTGAATTGTGAGTGGCAGATCAGCAGTATATATTAGGAACAGCAGGGGCCCAAGTAATGAGCCCTGGGGTACGCTTGCTGGAATTGTTTCCCAAGTTGATGTAGCGTCACCAACTCGCACTCTCTGTTTTCTTTCCGTCAAGTATGCCTCAGACCAGGACAAGGCTGATTCGCAGACGCCGAAGTGGTTCTCTCTGTTAAGAAGTCTATCCTCGAATTGACATTATTGTCATCTACTCATTTCCTTCGATATGCATATGAATCGTGACCGATATCTCAACTGTACGTACGGATTACTCAGGAAAAAGGGTGTGGTTAAAAGCACATAAGATAATCGCCGTCACGATCGCCTTCAAAAGCAATTCAATGCCATATAGTAAGAAGCCTCCCGGGATGAAGTGGACTTTATCAGTACGTTCAAATAAAACGACCATTATCTCATAGTTTGGTATCATTTTTCTGACCTAGCTGCAAAGATTCTGCAAAAATCGGGCCAAAAAGAAGTGCGAAAGTAACCACCCGGTTATCACCGTCCGAATAGCTCGTTTAAATGTTCATCCAGGGACATGACTAACTTACTTGATCATGAAAAGAGCCGATGTATAGATCGAACTTACTTCTAGTCTAGTATCTCATCTTGCAAGAATTTGTCGTCGGTAGGGAACACGTCGCTAAGAAGCGCCGTATTGTCGCACATTTCAAATCACGTTTGCTAAATTGAAAGAAAAGAGAGAGAAAAGGAAGGAGAAGGACAGATAGGTTACGACGTTTCGCCTTTTGGGCTTCTTTAGGAAAGGAGAGATGATTTGTCACACATTGTACGGTTTTGATACCTATAGCCATAATAATATTATGCAGTCGCACCTTCAACGCGATAGTATAAGTATCTCTAGCTTCCTGCACTTCCTTGTCTTTCTTATAACTGATGAAGCCAGAGGCATTTATGGCGAAACGTCTTATAAAAAAAGTTTCTTGTGAGTGCTGTGCTGAGAAATGCTCTTCATGTCATGATGACCCAGTCAGGATATCTCAAGTCCTAGCTACAGCCTGTAAGGTACTCGCACCAGTGAGCGTGTTACAGGCCAACGCCCAGCTTTACGGCAGTAGACTGAATAATGAGGAATGGTTGCTTTGCGTTTCATGATTAGCAGTGTCTCACAATCGCCCAGAGTTTCGTACAACCGTTATCACGTGTGCAGAAAGAGCTATGCTCTGGATTGCAAGAAGATATATGGGCCACAACCAGCAAAAACACGTCTTAGGGTGAAATTTTCCAATATTCATTTTTCTGCATTTTTCCAATCCACAAAGCCTAATATCTTATGATATGCAAAGTTAAAGCGATCCGGTGAGTCCAACCTCTTGAATTCACAATTTTTCCAAACATGCCCTACATTTTTGAGCATCCGTAACTATCAAATTCAGGGAATAAAGTAAGAAGACCATAATTATCTTGCATGAAAAGTGGTTCAATGGTGTAAGGTAGAATAAAAATGATTAGAAAACGTGTCACTCACAAGTCAATTAAAATACTGCCTTGAAGCTATCTTGGTTCTCAGGTTGGCAAAACTGGGCAACATTGTTGATTAAATAATTTTTGTGATCTTCGGAGAGCGCTGCTGGTTGTAGAACTTCAGGCAGATCAGTTGGCTCATAATAATCTACTTGCATATGCTTGTTCAGTGTCAAAGTGAAAGGATCACTGCTCAACGTTTTGGCCATCTTTACCTTTCCTGGAAACAGCTTTGAAAAGTGGAAGTACTGGTGTTGAGTGATGCTGTCAACTCGGCGAAATCGGGCGGCAAGAAAGGCATCCCAGTTTCTCCACTGCCAAGTGAAACAGTTCACGGTGTTGCTTTGTGCTGAGCTGTCAATGACTGCTGCCAGCTGTCCAACTGTGTCACAATCTGACCTTCGGAATTTCTTCTTCGTGGTGCCAAACCCACCATCAACTGCACAGTGAGTGTGACCGACGACCATGAACAAGACCTTGATGTCATCTTCCAGACCAGCCATTACACACCAACAAAAATATGCCATTACTGTCTTGTTTTTGTTTTGTCCACAGCAATTGTCTGCATGAGCATTCAGATTCCGTGGATGCTCACTCTCAAGGTCGTGGTGAATCATTGAGACGACACAATTCAGACCATGATTCTTGCTATTCTCCTTGTCGATGGTCTGGGCCTCAGTGAACAGGTGGTGTATCTGTGTGCCCTTGGCTCCATTAGCAATACCAAAATTGTTCACCCGGAACAGAACTTTAAAATATACAGGACCAGCCTGGTGGCTATGGTACAGCTGACCAAAGTTCTCTGTAAAGTCAAAAGTAATGTGGTAGCAATTGTCTGGGTCTCGCTTGGCATCCTCAATGCACTTATTGTAAAATGCACGCTCAGCCTGTGCATGCTCCAGATGTTCTTTCAACTTCCTTGAGAGGTCGATTTTTCCAGCCTCTGACATCTCAGCACGCAACAAGTTTCTCAGCTTCTCACACGTAGCACATCTATTCTCAGTAGGCACTATGAACTTCACATCAGGGTAGTGTGTTTTCCAAACTCTTTTGAAAGAGCTAAGGCTGACGGTGTCACTGTGCTCCTCTGCTTTACAATACTCTGCATGTGCGCTTACAAACGTGTTCGATGCTGGCAGGTACGTGGGAGCAGTTTGCGCACGACCACGTGGAGCAGCAGGCATGGGCAGGCCAAAGACGGATGCATAGTTCTTGATGAACTCTGCAGCACGAGTACGTTGCTGAGCCGTCGTAATGTTCCAGGGAACATTCCCAACATTTCTATGCTGCTCTAGAAAGCAGACATATGAATGCCACAGTGAACCGCGAGAAATGGTTCACAGTCCTTCACCCGCAGCCAGCAGAAGTTTTTCATCTATTTCTGCCTCCCTGTGCGGTACCGTTCTACATCTGCCTTCTTCAGTATCGCTCTCCGATTCAGCGATTTCTGTCCCCTGCTGAGCTGAATCGATCTCTTCCAGTTCCCAGTCGTCGTGAAGACACGGTTGCTTTCGTGTAGGTGAATGTGGCGGAGAAGCTTGGTCGCTATCGTAATCATCATGACCAAAAAATTCATCATCATCGCTAGCTAGGGCCTCTGCGACTTCGGGTAAAACACCGCAACTAACCCCTGCTGGAACACTTGATCTGCGTGCTCTGCGTGCAGCCCTAACTGCTCTGTCATCACTCGAGCTCTGAAGCGGCATCTTTGTTTGACCACTTTCGACTCATTATTCAAAAACACACAAGCACATTGGAAGAACAAAGGCTGTTGGGCACATTGAAGGTGTTGTCCACGTTCATCGGCGGCGGTGTTGATCGATAAGCTTTGACATCAAATTGCAACGTCATTTTGATTTCACCCTTATACATGAAATCGCTGATCGTGGCTCATATGAGCTCTCTTTAGCGTTTAATTTGACTCAGTGAATACAAATATGCATATATTTTCGTTGAACGTAGAGTTTCGCATACACGTTGCTCCTGCTTATCCAAGGTAATAAACAATTGGGGGCTGCACATTATAGCAGAGGCGATGGAAAGGTAGGTTTGAAGAATAAGTACGGGATACAAACCGCATTGATAGATTTTTACTCAGTTTCACTGCAGTACGTGCAGTCAGCTTACAATGACAACAAATCTACATGTATAAATAGTCCTAACTACCTGCCCAAGCTGTTTTCATTTGGCAAGTGCAAATTTCCTGGCAACTTTAGACAATATATTCGAAGTATTCCCCCAGTGACATATCACGCTGGTATGAAAGTATTAGAGGAACATTTCACGCACTCCAGCTAGGGTTTATTTCTGTAAAGAACGTTTTGACCTGTACTGCGCAGGTCTCCGTCAGTAAATGACCTTTGCACGTAATCCTACCGTTTATTATCATTCCTCTCTCGAGTGTAGTTTATGGATGTATGCATACCTTGCCTGTGCTGCATAATGTAGACTCTGTGTGCGCATTGCACATTTTGGTCAATGCCTGTGTTATTGTACATGTCAGAGAGCGAAGGTGTTCGAGCCGCTTTTGTTGTTGCTTACATGCTAATGCCGAGGCAACTTACAAAGTATCTGACCAGAGCTTGTTGAAGTCACCACCACAGTCCTCAGTGCCTTGCTATTAAAATTTCTGGTTCAAGTGCTGTACAGCATTTCGTTTGTCTTATTCCTAGAACTAAAAATCCCTATAAACCATTTATCCTTTGTGACATTAATTTGGGATCTGAGCAGCTGCAAACACTCAGAAGCACACAGACTATGGCAGACAAGTGTAAGTCTCTTAGGAAGAATTGGAGAAATATTAAGCGTGAAATTCCCTAAGCGAAGAGACAGGGAAAGGTGTATGCTAATCAGCAATCGGCATGAACAGAGGTAGAAGAGAACTCCAAATTCCAAAGTAAACTGCAAGTTACAGATAAACAACTCATTTTCTTCCAGTGGTTGAGGACAATTCAAAGAGAAAAAGTTATACCTACGTAAATGCTCATTGCAAGGCAGGACATAGGAACATGAAACAGACTCATTGCTAAGAATTGTTCAGTGTATCAACAGGAGAAAGAGGTGGAATAGAAAAACTAACAGAGAAAACACAGATAGCTGACAACACTACCAAAAGTGTGCATGAGTTGACTGCCAAAACTTTGTTTGCAAAGTTCACCTTCTACTGCAGCTCACTCTGTGTGTAGAATTCTAGGGTGACTATCCATGCAAGGGGTGTGTTAGTGTGTGCATTGTTAGTTAGTGTGAACATGAAATTTGTAGGATATGTCTGCACCTGTCAGTATCAGAAAGCTCGCTTGCGGAGTTTGCAGCTGATTGCAAAAACATAGATGCACCTGCAGGGATAGGGCAGGAGACCTAAAATGTTAGGACTGTTTTTATCTGCCAGGCTAATTGTGGGTGGTGAGAGGAGGTAGAGAAAACTGCTATTATCATGATATAGTAAAATTGTCTGGTAATATTCATAGCATGCATGAATGTTAAACATTGCATGGCTAAATGCTACTATCACTATCCTCCCAATACACAGTTGTACATGGGGCACTAGGATGCTGGATCTCTTACATCATTTCAACTTCATAAAAAATGATTCCACCATCACGTTAAATTGCAATTTTATGTTTATCATTTCCATCACTTATGTACTAACCTCAACCGCACAGGTCTGTGCAAAACTTGTCAGCCAGGTCACATCGATCAATGGCAACTAGAGCTTCATACAGGACTTGGCCAGCATTGGCAGGACAGGTGCACAACCACTCGTGCAGCATCTTAAACACATCCACTGCACGGTACAAATCACCGGTAACAAGAGCTAGCATCTGGGGATTTACACCCAGTTGTGTTGCCAGTCGAATACACTGCATCTGATGATTGCGGAAGTACTCTGCCAACTGTCCAATCACGTCGGTCATGTTATCCATGACTTGCTCTGACCTGTACAGCATATGTGACATATATAGCAGTAGAGGAAATAAGACAGCAACAAGTCTGAAGTTTAGTATATTCCTTTCAAAAGGGTCACGTTACACTGTAACAGCCCAACAATTACTGTCCTGTACAAATTCTCAACAGTCAAGTTAGCAGCAACCAAAATATACAGATGGGAAATTGTTCTTCCCTATACATGAATCTACGTGCAGGCAGCTGTCACTGGCTAGCATCAAATTTGCCATATGTGGTACGTTTGTTATTCACCTAGTAGCCCAAAATAGTTGTCCTGCTATACCTGGGTGTTGGCTCTACTCGAGCTCTTGCAGGAAGTCCATCTGCTGCTGAAGCTCTTGCAGGAAGTTCTTCTGCTACTGCAGATCTTGCAGGAAGTCCTTCTGCTGCGCAAAGATAAGGCTGTAGAGGTGACGCATGCAACCAAATTTACCATTATTTAGTGGGAAGACTATCACCTACACAAAGAAAATAGGGATTCTGAGTTCAGCCCCTGTTTGTTTCTTTATTCAAGTCATGAGATATGTGCATAACGTTAGGAAGTTAACCTGAAATTGCGACATTTGTAGTCATTCCTCTATCTTTCAAGTAACGATATTCTGAAGAGGATGTTGCAGATCTGGAGCAAAAAAAATTTGGACAGAGATGATTTAACATTACCTGAACAATCTGTACAAAGGGAAGAAGGCCTTCAGCAGGCTCCGTATGAGCACCGTGGACTAGCAGTATATTCTGCTTGTAACAGGTGAGAATCTCCTGTCCAGTGAATGAGAACGGCAACTGGATGATGTCGTTTGTACTGATTTGCAGAAGGCTGAGGTATTCGAGAGCCATTTGACTGCCTGGAGTCACAAACTCGGCACACTGTGTGGCAATGTGGGTGACCTCCTTCAGAGCAACTGCACAATCATCCACAGGAGCATGGTCTGCCTTGGCGAAGATAAGAATGTCCAGAGTGCCACACACTTGCTCAACCTATACAGCAGATATTACCAGCAGGATAAACTTGCATGTTTCAATAATGCATATGAATACAGTCTACACCTAATAGCAATTTCAAAGAAGAAGGCTATCATTTGATCACTGGTACATAATGAATTCCACCCTTGGACCTGTTAGGCGATTCAGACAGAATAGTGATGACAGCATGGGTTTACAAACTTCAATAAATAAGTTACTGTTCACTGTACTCGCCTACATTACCATTAGCAGTAGATGTTGCTACAGAATTGTACAAAATTACATATGATATGCCAGAACATTTATATGCAGAGGGTTACACGTACAGGCTGATCAGCCATCACAGTGAGCTGACTTTGTTAACAGACAGAAGAACTTCCTGTTTTTCTCACTCACCTTCAGGCAAATATTGTTGGGCCAATGTAGCACAACACCTTTCCGCCAGATTGCGGTGCGCTCCGTTACACCAACTGGAAGGCGCTTACAGAGATCCAGCTGAAAACGCGGAAAGAAGGCTGGCGATGGCTGTAGATGAGGAAAGCGAATGCGCAGTCCTCCTTGAACCTGGTGGGCATTGTTGTCCCAGACGACAGCTAAATCTCCAAGTTCCTCACGGACGTGCATGGAGAAGAAGTAGCGCACTGGTTGAGATGGACTGGCCTCATATCTTGTGCAGGTACGGCAAATCTCCAAGTACGCCTTGCCACCTACAGGATCAAAACCGGCGTCCTCCAACGCTTCATCGAGCTGCTCCTCAGTGATTACACCATGTGGCGGGAACTCCAAAAGGTTGCCTGGAATAGTAGCCGGAGAGAGAATTGCCTTGGTAATCCTATGGCAAGCTTGTGGTGGATTTAGGACAATGTAGTTACGCCAACGCCTCTCTTTCATGAACCTGTCGGAATCCAGGAGAAAAACCTGTGCAAAAGTACACAAATGCACACACTTCTACAGTACAAGTTGGAAATATTCTACTTAAAAGTCATTAATATGACAATGTTACTCAAAACGACCTGTACGGTGTAAGTGAATACGGATGTGATCTACAACTCCTTACGGAAGTACCTGTAAGTGAAGTAGTGGATCATAACGTCACGCACTGGGGGGTGTCCTTTCACACTGAAGTCTATGGGTGTGTATCCGTCGCCAGAAATGGCATTGCAAGCCCGTACATTGGCTTTTACTGCACGGCCGGGAGTCATCAATTTTTTGCTACCGACGGCCAGTCATACATAAGCAAATACAGAACCGTTGTCTCTTTCTTTTTCTTTCGTTTTTTCTTTTTTCAAGCGTTATTGTCTCCAAAACCCAACAGCCAGACATGACACCAGCAAGCAAAAGAAACAGAAATGAACTTTTCCCTCACCATTTTCGCGAAGGAATCCGCGAATTAGACAAATGGAAATACTCGTTTATAAGACAAATACAACAGGAAACACATTTCCCCGCCGTCAATTGGAAAAATCTCAGCGTGAAAAAGTCACCCTTTCTTTGCTCCTTCGCCAGGCACAGGCAAAACTCACAGCTGGCGACGAAGGTCAAGCCTCGACAAATTCTCCACAAAAAAACCCCTTATCCCAACAACTTTGCAACAGTCCGCGAATTCAGTGCAAAAGAAGTCCATTCCATGTAGCCCGTGCATAGTCCGCACACTAACAAGCATTCCTTCTTGGCCCGCCCGGGAAGAAGAAACGCTCCTCTTCCTTTCGTTCTCTTTCTTCGCAAGCTCCGCTCATACGGCTCCCTCTATTGACGTATTTCAGTCATTTTGGCATTGAATGCACATGCTTGTGGCCATGGAAACCTATAAAATGGCTCCTACAGTAATCCTTCGATCTCTTCAAGCACGACGAAATTGAGGGTGGAGGTCCTTGCAGAGTGCCTTGAACATGTTGAACATTTTTTCAAAATATTCTGTGTAAAATCGGCGATGGCTAGCTGCTCTTTTTATTCCGTTGAGGAAGGTCCTTCTTTGCCACCCTGGTGGACGCTGAAGAAGGGTGTTCCTGATTCCAGCTTGCAGATGCGATGGGATCGTTTTGGAGAGGGTGAAATTTTCATGCATTTCTTTTACCATGGCAGTTACTAGAGCGCTTGTATGTCTATCGTGCCACGGCTGCTGGTGCTGGCTATATCGGAGTTGTAAACTTCTCACTCAAGAAAGCCAAATATCTTGTGAAGATTGAAGAGGATAACAAGCGGATTGAAGGTGAACGTGTTAAGCAGGCGGGGAAGGTGAGGCAGGCAATTTTAAAAGCCAACGGAGGTTGGAAACAGCAACAGCTGAGACAAAAATGGTACAAGCTGCATGTAAAGGCAAAGGAGTTGATTGACGTGCATGCAATATTGGCTAATAAAAAAGATTTGGAGATGCAGTTAGAGGAGCTTGAAAAGCAGGCAATACTTTTGGTGACTGAAATGCAGGAGGAGCGTGAGAGGGAGAGGGAAGAGGGCAAATATTGAAGAGGAAAACAAGGCGCTGAATGAGGCAGTGGAGAAGTACCTCCGGGGGCGTCGGAAGCACTTGGACATTGGTGCGGCCAAGACATGAACTGAGAGTGATGTGGGCTGCAGTGTAAAACATGACTGTGAAGCCATCATACAAGGGCAGAGCCCAAACCTGCTAGAGAGTCTGGAGGCATGCTCCCCCGGGGAATTTTTGAAAATTTAAGGCCAAAATATGCCTTTTCCTGCATTTTCAGCACACCAGGAGTGGCCCTGCGCCAGTCAAACATTTCCATTGGGGATGGACCCGGTAGTGACCTTATCATCAATACCTGGCATGCAGGGTATAAGTCCTCACAGATCAGTAGAAGACAAACATTTTCTGTTGCTAGCGGAGGAAGTGATCAGATGGTAGGTATAAATAACTGAGTTTACGCCTGCAGTCAGAAATTGATCCTCAGCTTAATAATATAAGAGCTTGTGGCGTTTGAAAAGACTGGCAAGAGTCATGAAAGCAGATATGAAAAATGTAAAATGTATGTTTTGAAAGTTGGAAAGAACAGTGGCCATGGTGAGGATACCAAGGGGAAGATAGAAAAAATCCAGAGCGTAAAGCATTGAGTTCAAAGTTGCTGCACAAGGGCTGTATGTGAGTAGCGGTTCCAGACAGAGTTGTGTATCCAGTCCATCCTGGAACATACGTGCATCAAAACTTCCCGAAGATGCTTTGGCAGTGTTCACTGGTGCCAATGAAGTCATTCCCAACTGTGTCACAGTCTAGCCGGTCACAGCCTTCCTTCAAGACATGTAGCAATGCACAGTGGTTAAGCCGTTGTTGTGTCATTGAGATTTACACAGTGGGTCACAGCACAGAAGAAAGTTTCCCTTTTTCTAGCAAATTATTGGTGTGGTTTTGGTCGCACGAACCGCACCGGTTCCGACGCCCCTGACCTCTATGGAAAAGGAATGAATTTTGCAAAATCCCTGGGTGAAAGCGCAGAGAGAAGTGCATGGTATAAGATCAAGACCCTGAAGACCTGTGCACAACTTGCCCCGAGCTTTGCAACAAAGCTTGGTGTGCACATGGATACTTTGATTCTTCAGGACTACGAAACAGATAGTTTATCTTAGGTGCCCCTTACCAATGAGGCAGCTCCTATAGGGGATATAAGAACAGCCACACAGGTCTATTGCACGAAAAGTGTTGCAGACCAACCACTGGCAGCAGCAACGTTGACCGCTCTGAGACTGGAGGCAGCAATGGAAGGAAGAGGAGAAGAATTGGGCAAAAAATGCCAGTTTCACACGGCTGCCAAAAGAGCACAAAGACGAAATTTATGCCATCGTGCAGTTATTAGATAGGTTTTGCATATCCGATGCTGCCTACCATGAGGTCATCATGACCAAAGATGGATCCGGTCTTCCTCAGCATGACCTTAATGAGCTGTGCTGGACTGAACTGGTAAATGCTGATGGCATAGTTGGGACTCATTTACCATTAACCAATATGCTACGGGCAGAAATTGAAGTCTATTTGAAATAAAACAAAATTGCTGTGCCAGAGACAATCAAGGTAAAAATTGGAGGTGATTGTGCTGAAATGGCTCGATCGACTTCTTTTCATATGTTCAGCTTCTCTCTTATGAACTGGGGCAGATCTGTTTTAGAGGCAGCTGCAGTGCGCACAGTTGCTGTCGCCTGTGGGCAAGAGACGTATGGTGTTTTACGGGATGGAATGGCTGATGTGTTTGAAGAAGTCAACATCCTTCTTAGCCAGAAGAAAATTCAGGTTGGAGAGATGATGGTACCTCTGGAATATTTTTTAGCAGGTGATGTTAAATACAAACAAAGAATTTTGGGGTTAATGGGCTCTATGTCCAATTATACCTGCACACAGTGTCGTATCCGCAAGGATCAGAGGTGGGACACAAGCTTTGCAGATGACTTCTATGAAAGGGAAAGTATGGGAAGGGATTACAGATGTGATTGGCAGAATGGTCAATTTTGTCATCGCTCTGAGCCTTTCCTTAATATGGATGTTGGTCATGTTATTATCGATGAGCTGCATCTCATGCTCCGAGTGACTGATGTTTTATTACAGAACTTGTTGGTGGAGGTTGAAGAGATGGATTGTTTAGAGGGTGGTGCAGGTGGGTCTAATGGCTGCCACATGAAGGAATCAGTGTTGTGTGTGAGGAGCTGTGGAGTCAGCTTCGATATGTGGCAAAGCAAGGAAAAGGGAAAGACAATATCTTGCTCCTCCCTAATGGGCTCAGATAAAAAAGTGCTCCTGCATGATAACTACCAGAAAAACTTTTGGGTATTCTCCACAGAGAGACTGCCAGTGGTGTTGTTTGGTTGTAGAAGGAATTATACAACCTGTACCTATACCTTTCTGCATGGAAGCCTGACCGCCAACAGATTGGTATTTTTCAAAAACAAGCAATGGGTTGCCAATTTTGTTAAGCTGGGAAAGTTCCAACTTGGGTATCACCCCCTACATGCACTGCCTCACCTATAATGTTTCGCATCAGTTAAGTCTGCACGGCTCTGAAAGTTTTGTCATGTCAGGCCATTGAAAAGAAGAATGACTTTGCAAGGAAGATTGCCCACAGACACAGTGACAGAAAAAAAATGCTATGTCAGATGTGCTGCTTTCAAGCGAGCATCAGGTTTTGCTATCAGATTTTGCTAGAGCTCCACATCAGTATCACCATGAAACTCAACCTGCTGTTGACAAGGAAGGCAAAACTCAGCTGAAGAATTGTACAGGGCATTGGCCCTCTGCACTGGACCAAGTCCAGCAGTTAGCAGCAGCAGTCTCAGCAACCCAGGCAAAAAACTCTGCCACGGCAAGAGCACTCATCAACACTGAACGTGATCCCCTTGTTGCTGCAACCAAGCGAAGGGGTGCACAGCCATCTAGGGGGTGCAAGAGAAGAGCAAAGTAATTTTCCTCCTTACAATGATAACCTGTTGTCATCGATCCTTTGCAATTGAAGGGTAGAGTCCTTTTTGAAGTAATGTGAATGAATACAAATAGGAAGGAGAATTCACCCTGATCTTATTGATACACTTGTTCCTACCAAACCTTCCCAACAAAAATGTACCTCTATTGCTGCCTCATATTAATGCCATACATGTGTATACTACATGAAAGTATATACTGCAGGTTATTCTTGCAAAGCAAACTTCAATTGTCTTGACAGACCATTTGTTTCACAAACTAATGCACATTGTACTTGATCAAAAAATAATTCTGATTCTGATCATTTATTGCGTCAAAAGATCCGAAAACAATTTGTGAGGGGTATATGGTTTGTATAGTACAGAAAAAAAGAAGACAGGAGCCAGGGCATGTATGTACAGAGGAGAAGTTAAAATTGGGGATTTCACTTAGCTTGGTGATGAACATGACACACACACACACAGACCCACACACACACTCCCTCGCCCTCCCATGCACCCACACCCACACCCACACCCACACCCACACCCACACACACACACACACACACACACACATACACAAAAAGGAAACCCTCACTCACTCACTCACACACATTTACTTACTCACATGCACCTTGCGACACTCTATCAACACGCACAGATGATGTTTCTTTATACAATCTGCTGTATGGCGCAGGCTCATAGTCAGTTTGGCCCTGGCCACCAGCTGTTGAATAGAAGGTTGGAGGGGAAGGAGACAGATGCCAGGAAAAGAAAATTCTCACGTAATAGCGAGAACCAGCAGAGGAGATGAAAGTATGAAAGGTTGGGGGAGAGCGAAAGTAACAGGAAGGAATTCGGCCGATAGGGAACTCGATCAGCCGGTGGCCTGGCTCTTGGCCCCTGAAAAAGAACATGAAGATGTCCCGCCGAAAGGGAATGGTATCCCTCCCAAGGGAAAACCAGCTCTTTTGACGCCAGCAGCCAACAAAGAGTATGCCTGAGCAGGCAAGAATGGTCCACAAAAACCTTGTGACGCTGCTGTGGGTTTGTAAGGGTTGCCAGTGCTTCTTCCCCGACGTCCAAAGCCCAGCGTTGCGAACCGTCCTCCTGTAAAACCAGGCACTTCTCAAACTGTGTGAGCATAAACAACAGCAACACCATGAACACAGTCGAATCAGAATCAATGACCACCGGGCGCTTGGGAAGGAAATGCACAAACAGATTTTACCTCTCCATCCTCTGCCTCTATAAGTTTCTCTGTCCAGCACTCGCAGGATTGTTACCATTTTCCTAGCCCCTATCCTTCCACACCGGTCAATGATGATCAAACCACACTCACATGCACAAACCACCTCGCGGCTGCAACTGGCAGGCTCGCACTGAGGTTTTCACGATCAAACGGGCGCCATTTTCGTGTTGCTATGGGAAAGGATATCGTCACAATGTTTATTAATAATTTTTTCGGAAAATTTTTGCGAAGCCTCGTTGCCAGTCTAACTGTAGTGATTTTGCGC
>JAOWAW010109581.1:0-13896 GCA_028565695.1 Nicola tetela
AGCCAAAAAACGCGAAAAATGCCACCGCGGCAGGAGCCACCCATGCATATTGTGGCAGAGTACCCTGGACACGGCTTAACTGACCTGAGTGCGCTAGAAGGCAATCACTTAATCAGTTCTCCCAACAAGCTCAGGTGAAGATTATGGTAATTCTGTTTCCAGGGCATGTGAGGCAATGTTTTCCTGTATTTTGCGTGAAAGCACACTAGGACCTGCCTACAGCGTGAGTATATTCAGTATGCCATGGCACTGTGTCAACCAAAGTATTGGAAAACAACGTGGTGGGCAATACCGGTCTGGAAAAATGATGTGGTTGAAAAGCCCAGTACGGAAAATGTGCTGTAGCTGAAAGTTGAGTACAGAATGCAGAAAACGGCCTTGCATGAGCCTCCATAATATCTTTATTTGAATCACATCCACTACACATGTTCTGCCTATCCATCTTCTTTTCCATTAATGATGGCCCAGCCACCAGCTCACAAGCCATTACTTGGTTGTTGATTGTTTATGTGTGCTACTTGCAAAATTAATGTCTCTGCTGTATGCGGCAATCAACACATTCTGGCGTAAAGCGCCCCCCCCCCCCTCCAAGGCTAGTCAGTCATGGTGGTCAAAAGGGTGGGTAGGGTTACATGCAATGAGCAAGTTTCTGCAAGTAAGTTATTCCTACCCAGCAAAATCAATGGAAGCGATTTTGCTTTATGACTGCTAACACAAAACACGTTGCAACTCACAGATATTTGGTTGTGTCCAGTCTCGTCCACTCAACAGCTGATGAACCACAGATATCTGGTTCTTGACATTAAGAGCCATCTTCCTACAACCCGATACAAACAACCACCATAGCAGAGGCAGTCAAGAGCATGCATCCATAAATTTCTAGACTTAAAAACGTGATCCCACTCACTTATGGCAGTACGTTTTAGCCAAAGATCATGCTTACAGCACATCTCCATCAGATCATGCTTACAGCACATCTCCATCAGGAGGTCGCAGCAAGGTCATCCCAAACACAACAGCCAGGTTGTATGATGTCATTTTGTTTATAGCTTCGTGTTGGCTGACCCTGTCACACAACACAAATTGAGAACACATGCGTCTGCTAATGCAATAATTCACTAACGCTTCAACGAGAGACTGTCTTCTTTCCATTCCCTGTGTTCAAACTTCAAAGATCACAAGACTTGAACGAATCACTTGATAATACTTAGTTACTGTCTGACCTTTGTAGATGTTGGAAAAGAGTGACTGCAGTGCTCTGATTGTGGTCCGGTAACTCACGGAAAACTTCTAGAATACCATCCAAGTCATCTGCAATTACAGAGCAGTACAAGCAAGCCTGCACCCAATTACTCCGCACACTACAGAACAATAAATTCAGACTGAAAGCCACACACCAGCAACTAAGGCTACTGCTATAAAGATTACTATCCTAAAATCCAAAGGTACTTTCATTAAAATTGAGGATTGACTGGCAAACATAGCAAACTTAATAGCCCTTTTGTCTTATCAATCTCTGGCAAAAGTTGAAGACCTACCAGACACACTGATGAAGTTGTCATAGAGTTCATAAGTAAGCAGGGGTGCAGGCAGCTCACGGAAGAACAGTCCCAATACACCAGCCCAACAGTTTATGTCACCCCATCGATGATCGTTGATGCTCAGCCGGTCAATGTCTGCACAAAGTTCACCAAAAGAGACGGTTCGTTTACCGTTCAACTCCTTGACACCTGCAACAGTTTCTACTTAACCACAAAATGAAAAGCAAACTGTTCTTACCTTTGTTCATTTCATTCTTCAAAGATTTGAGTTCACTGTGTGTTCCTGGTACACGATAAATGCCTTCTGACTGTATACCTTCACAAGGATACACACACGCGTGCATATACAAACGGATTGAATCTTCACTTCAAGCTAATCAAACTGCATTTCTTCACACATACTTGTATTAAAATCAAAACTCTAAGCCAGAGGTGAATAGGCTATCAACACATGACAGCAAGTATACAATACAAGCAGCATAAAATAATAACCAATCGCTTTTCTCATTTTTTCTTTTCCTTTCTGAAGCACAGAATATTGTTAGCACATTGATGCTGTCATGCAGGATACATCCACTACATGCAGTGCATTCACATACCAGGTGTAGTCATGTGTCCACCGAAGCCCTACCATTGACAGAACACAAACTTAAACTTATCAGTCAAAATTATTCTTACCTCGATAGTCCACTGCTTCAATGCACTTCAAAACCACTGGCGGAGCTTCCCTTTCTTTCAGATCAAAAAGCAGATGAAGTTCTGTGCCAAACTGTGGTAGAGGTCCAGAAGCCGCTGCCAGATGCAGCCATGCAACACAAGATAAAAATAAACAAGAAAACCTATAAAAAATTATCATTATGTTTTGCAGAATGAACAATTTGCTGAGTGGCACATCTTTGTGAGTGGTTATAATTTGCAAACCTGGCAACATGGAAAACCAGAAACTCTAGAGCAACATGTAACAGGCCAAGTGAACTGCTGGCCTGACTGTATGTTTCTCTTGTTAAGAAAAAATCTTGCCATACACTAAAATGAAGGTAAGAAATGTAGACTGGACATGACCTAAACTATGTTAGTTAACAGTACAAGATTTAATTTCATGAAACATTAATTGTTCAGATTCAGATCCAACAAATAATTTGGCAAACTTACCTCCTGATACTGATCCAGCTCTTGGGCGGCCAAGGCCAGGTTCACAGTTTGGCAGATCATCTTCAATGCAGCCATGATGACAGTTAAGATGGCATCCTACCAGGGTACAAGAACATCACAAAAAAAGGGAGCTCATTTTTCCAAAAAAAAAGGCAACAAGGAAACCACTTGGTCACTTTTTACAGTAAAACACACACGCTTATCAGTGTCTACTATCATGTCAGCAATCCATCAGAAGCTTTGAGACCTACTTTGACACTTCATCCCTTGTCGAAAGAACCCAAAGAGAATCTTTCCACATTTGTCACACCAGCACATCGACAGGTAGGTATGCGTTTGGAAGTTGTGTCCATTGACATGTGTGTCGACACCTTGCCCTGAGACACCCACATGGAAACAACAATGGATAACAAGCCACACTAAGCAGCTACACATACTCAGGACAGCAGCTGTATAATGTGGATCTACTCACTGACTTAAACATTCTCTTGTGAACACAACTCAGCTTCAAGAGATGGCCATGGAAGATCTTGATTCATTTCAGTAGAATACAAGTAAATTGCAAGACTGAAGTTATACATCCACTCAAGAAATCTGCTGCCAACTGCAGACCCTCACTGCCTATATGGTATACAAGGCTAGATGCATGAGATAAAACAGCTTCATGGAGGTGCGCATTACCTCGCCCGCGACGTAATCTTGGCCAGCCATCTGGATGAGCAGCACTAGTGAAGACTATTGGATGAGCCTGCAGATTGATGTCAAATGCACCTCCATTAAATTAAAGTCCGCATGGCATTGATAAGGCCTATCTCAATGAACATTCCCACCACAGTGCACAGTCGAACCTGGGAATTATGGACACCAAAGGGACTGAGGCTAAGTGTCCTTAATTTACAGGTGTTCTTAATTCCCAGTTGCATTCATGTCTGCACAATATACACCTCAGTTTGATCAGTATGATGTAGGGAAACAATATATTAGCTTCTATTGTCCTATACATGTATTATGCTTTTAAAAAGTCATCTTGTCAACAACCAGAATGCGTGAGCAGAAAGCAAACAAAGTGAGATGTTTTTTCCAGATTACCTGACTAGACTGAGCGACTCTTTTGGGCGAAACTTTGCCACAAGTTTTGTGTCACGGCACACATAGTCAAGATCAATGACATCATGCGTACACATGCATTCATACATACACAAGCTTCATGTATGTGCGCACTGGCCGGTGCCATGCGTATGCACGTATGACAAAAACTCCGGAAGTGAAAATTTAAACTGCATGCCTGTACTGTCTGTATTTGCCCGGGTTCAAATCCGTATAAAATGATACCTCAGGCGCTCTGGACATGTCTGCATTTTGTAATTCACAGGTGGCTGCATTTCTAAGTGTCCGTGTGTATCAAAACACACACAAAATGAAAGGGACTGTGACAAGCTGTCCACATTTTAGAGGTGTCCATTTTTCTCAAATGTCCGCAAGGACAGGTTCGACTGTACTGTATATGCATGTACATGAATGTGTATACAAGGATACATGTACACCAGCAAGTATGTCTGTGCCTCTGTGTATGTGTGACTTGCGGCAACATAAACTTAGAAAAAGACCAACACCAGTCCAACATACTCAGCTGAAATTGCAAAAAACTGTTGTGATACTTAACTTCAAAGAGATATTGTCCACTCAAACCATCCTCATGAAATAAAGTTAGGTGTAAAAACAGTCAAGCAGTCTTTCACCACATGTCACACACAGGAAGGACGTAAAAAAAGTTTGCTGCCATGGTTACAATAACATATAATTATTATGAACATTCAATACTCTGTATCCTCCTGTACCTTTGTTGAGCTGCCACTGCAAAGCTCACTTATTGATTCAAGGATCATCCTTTGATGTTCTGCATCAACAATTTCCATATCCTTCCAAAAAATAAGCACACAACAACACACAGCATAACCTGTATCACTCTGTGACATGTTTTGCCCCAAATTGTTGAAGTATTATGCCTTAATCTCCATCCATATGCATACAAGCCATCCTCAGAATTATGAAATCGATAAACTCAATATTATTATATCACTAGCATAGCTACCTGTGCTTCGCACAGATCATTGAATGTGGATCGTGCACATGATAGCATAGTTACCTGGTTATAAGGTCAGGATGACTGTCGTAGGAAAGTGAACAGTCGTAGTGAAGTGCTACATTAATACCGGGCTGGTATTTGCCGGTACGCGGTATCACCCTCGTACTCGTGTAGGAACCTATTCTTCCATCTACCTTCCGTTGGTCGTGCAATTGCTCTTTCAGCACGCTGTTCCAGGCGAGCTCGCCTTTGTTCCCCACATTCAAGGCTTCATGCAAGTGCAGTGCTTTCACGATCTGCTTCAAGGCAAGCTCGCCTTTGTTCCCCACCTTCAAGACTTTGTGCAAGCGCAGTGCTTTCACAATCCGCTTCAAGGAGAGCTTGCCCTTGTTCCCCACACTCAAGACTCCGTGCAAGCGTAGTGCTTTCACGATCTGCTTCAAGGTGAGCTCCGGATTGGTTGCATTGTGCAGCAGCATTTGCGCCCATGCCCTACATTATACATTTGGGAAAGTTGGCAAACAGTACATTTGTTTATGTGTGGCATGAGATCACAGCTGCGGCAGCATGCAGCACTGTGACATTGTTGCAGTTTTTGCACCCAGCTGCGGCAGCATGCAGTACTGTGACATTGTTGCAGTCAGTTCACGCCCATTGGCAGCTGTCTACATGTAGAGATGAGAACATTGTGGTACCAGGTCTATGAGACTCAACAAATGATGGAGTGCTGGAGTCGGCGTTGGCCATGGGAAGATGCACTCATTGGCGTTTGGAAGGCCAATTTCGGGGGGTTTTCGAGGGAGGTAGGAAAGTTAAAAATACAATCATGACACGTCCAAGATGTTGAGGAAGGATCTTGTCTTAAGTCTGGTGCGAATTGGTTCAGTCGTTATTGAATGCATGCATTACAGACAGACAGACACACACACACACACGGACGGAAATATATATTCAATTAATATTATATTGAAATGTCGTTTCACCACCCAGTTTGTGAAATCATCAAATATAATAGTTGGACATTTTTACCAAGGTATACAGTACATAGCCCAACAGCATGATAACTTTAACAGCAACACAGCTATGATCAAATGCAATGTGCAACTCTAGACAGTTCAGGACATGCATACCGACAGTGAGTTGGAGGTTACACACTGCAACCCACGACCAGTGATCTTCTCAGCTTCAAAATGAGGTGTGTATGGGTCAAGTCCAACAGCAAACATCCATGCCAACACATCCATGTTTGACCACGCAAGGTGAGTCTGTAGAATGTGAACAGACAGAAAAGATAGAAGTTAACAATCTAACACAAAATTTACGCAAAACCTCAAGACAAAACAGCTGGATGTGTTTATCGAAATAAACATGGCAGGCCAATAGTTTACAAGTCAACTTGAAAAGTTTCAGTGACAAGCCTTTACGGTTTAAGGCTCTCCAGGAAAAATTCACTTCAAATAGAAATTTTTTTAATCCAAAACACATAAAAATGCTAAAACTAATGGGGAGGGCATGACAGCAATGATCTATCCATCCAGGATGATTCTAGAGATGGATTCAGTGAAAACAAAATTTGTATGAGGAATTCACATGTAAAGCATATTCACTGCAATTGCCACACACAGACTCAGTCAGTACTCAAGTTCAATTGCCATAAAAATAGCAGTGCAACAGTTGGCCTACAATGAAAGGAGCAGCCGCATGCTCAAATACTGTTACTCTGACAAGTCTCTCACCAAATCTTGCTGTGCTAGGACATCTTTCAATTTCTGCAGACGAAAAAAAAACAATGACAACAATCACTGCAACAATATTTTATATGTGAAAACACTGTCCATAGCACCACAATTTTGTAAGCACTGTAGATAGGCACACAAAGTGAGTGGGTGAGAAGCAAAATTATACGGCAGCAGGACCAGTGGCAAAATATATGCTGTCATGCTGAAAAGGGAGCACAAGGCTTTTCTTTATTTTCCTACCTGGCTTGACAAGGAACTGCAAGCTCTCTACCATACAAACTGAACAAACAGTCAACCTCAAACACACACGCATAGACACATACTATCTGGAATATCAGGAACTACCTAAGAGTCCCACAAGAATGGAAAAACTACCAGGATTAAGGATTTGATGTTAATTTCTGCATTGGGTCCTTGCAGGCAAGGAATGCACAGCCACTCACAACAGAACGAGGAGAACTGGAGCATTCAAACTGAAGTTGAGAGTCACGGCAGGTTAGGTGACAAACAAACCCACAACCTGTATAAAATCAAGAAAGGCAGCTTTAAATGTGTATAACAAAGCTCCTTGGCATTTGGAAATAATGCAAGTTTGGAGTTATAGTTATCAGCTCTGAGTTGTACTTAGTTTGGGTCAGTGGGTATTGGACTATATTTGAACCCAAAGAAAGTTAGAGAAGAAGCACAGTACTTTGCTCTTAGCAGCCATAGTCTGGGTCAGAGAGCACTATACTAAGATACATGGCAGTGCTGCAAGTTGATGTGTTGAGTACACAGTTAGCCATGCATTCTCAAAGCCAACCGACTTAAAGGAACAAGTGCAGCAATAAAGGGGGCTGGCTGCACATGCATAAGCCAGCGCCATCTCTGTGCGCTACGTGTCCCTGTCAAGTAATTGCAACCGCTATTAAAGTATAGTTCGCTTTGTTTTATTCTCAACAAGAAATTTCATTTCAGACTATCAAGGCATTTTGTGTTTACTTCAGTGGCCTGCCCACAGTGCCAGCAGGACATGAAGACATCTTTTGCATGTTGTGACCCTTTATAAGATACATGTGAATCATGAAAGCTTCTCAGTTAATGGTGGAGAAGAATGTTGCACCACTGCAACTAGATGCCAGCCACACCACAGAAGGCAGTATGTTCCTCGAACCCTGTCGACAGTCAACCAGTTCAAAGCGAACCAGACAAAATATATGTTGTAAATTTCAGTCAGACTCAGCTGACTGTTGACCTCTTGACAGTTTGCTATTAGTCAATTGCATGTGTGAGGCGGTGTTTCCAATTCCATTGCGAGTCCTTGTTCAGACCACACACTGCACACTTTCCAGTGGTGTCAACCCAAGAACAACGACTCCACCAACTTCTTCCTGGCCTAACTGTGTCTACATGCACCTTGCCTAGTTTCTGGCCATCAACAAGGAATGCCCAGACACAGTGTAGTATTGCAGAGGGCATGTTGCAAAACTGACTATGCATGTGCACAGAGACACTGTCCTGTGAAACATTGGATATGCTTCTTGTGAGTCCTTGAGAACCTACAACCAACCAGTCAACCAGCAGTGCTCCACAAGACTGCAGCAATTTTCAATCAGGATAAAGAAAATTCAGATATTGACAGTGCGCTAACAACTGCTAGTGCAGAGGAGCCCAAGGAACTGGAACAATCAAACATGCACTTTGTTGGCAAAAATGGTGGCTGTAAACTCCAGCTGCCTTTATTCACTCAGATCCTTTATTCTCACTCTCCTGCTTTCAAGTGCACTGCAGCTGTTCTTTCTGTTCTTGTTTGATCATTGATGAGAGATACGACACACTAGCATAGATACCCGTGCTTCGTATGGATCATCGAATGTGGATCGTGCACGTGATCACCTGACCGGTTGCATTGTGCGACAGCATTCACACCCATGCTCTACATTATACATTCGGGAAAGTTGGCAAACATGCGCTGAACATTATACTTACCTGTGTGCACGCTTTGCATGGGTCATTGAATGTAGGTTGTGCACATTATGGACATGTGCCAGAGAGTGGCACATTTGTTTTTGTGTGGTGCAAGATCCCAGCTGCGGCAGCATGCGGAACTGCGACATTGTTGCAATTTTCACGCCCATTGTCAGTGGCACATTTGTTTATATGTGGCATGAGATCACAGCTGCGGCAGAATGCAGCACTGCAACATTGTTGCAGTTTTCGCACCCATAGCCTAGCATACACTGTCACACATTGTCTACATGTAGAGGCGACAACATGGTTCAAGGTCTATCAGACTCAACAAATGATGGAGCACTGGAGTCTGCGTAGGCCATGGGAACATGCACTCATCAGCATTTGGAAGGCTGATTTCAGGGTTTTCAAGGGAGGTAGGAAAGTCGTCTGTATGATCATGACACATCCGAGATGTTGAGAAACGATCTCAGGTAAGTCTGGTGCGAATTGGTTCAGTTGTTTTGAACACATGCATTACACACACACACACGCACACACACGGACAAATATATATATTAGATAGGCTATGTGAGATGACACCTAGGCTAGTTAAAACTCTACTAGTGGCTTGTTCTGTTCTCTGTTCAGTTTTGTCTGATGAAACGTCTTGTGAAATCTTCATCAAGACTGGCATGCTGAGATCTTTCTCTTCAATGTCTACACTTAACCTGTTCAGGATTTCTTATGCAGTGTCTTTGTCTGATCATGTTGATGCAGGCTGCCAACTGTTCAGCATTATAATTTATGCAGCACTAACACATGATACTACATTGCATATTGTTGCTGCACGCAGAAACCACAATCCAACATTCATACTTGTGCACAGGACTCGCAATCATCTAGGCCCAGCGCCTCTGGCATTTGGGTCTGGCTTCCACAGTCATGCCCTTGTATTCATGTTGGAATATGTATGTCCACCAATGCACTGCACTTTCCATGCATCCATTATGGGTTCTTCAGGTGTTAGGTTGTGTTCAAAGTTGTGAACGCCCCTTTTTGTGAGATATGAAAACAACAACCCAGCTTGCTCCTGCTCTGGAAGAAATAAAGCACCTGGATTCCTCATGCTGCAAACTCGAATTTATAGTCTGGTTCAGGCAGGCAAAGCCATTCCAGCGATGGTCATGAGCTGTGCTATACATATCAGGGCCACGGCTCTACATGTACAGTAGAGATAGGATTTAATGACCTCAGTTTTAACAACAGATCACCTTTTGCAGCACTTTTCTTGTGGTTGGAACTTTTGTGCATGCAGTTGTGTACATTTCAGACCGGTTTTAACAACATCAAATATAATGACAGAATGGATTTTGTAACACACTTCTTGCACCAAGAAGTTTACACTTGTGTCGAATATAATGACATTCGGCTCGCACAAAGTTTTGTACTTGAGATCAGAGTTGTCAGCTGCGATTAAGTGTGCACATTCATGTTGAGTTGCATATTTCCGGTGATTCCCGTCATGTGTAAGCCTGCATGTGAGTACTGGTACATGTACTACAGTGTACCCACAAATCCTGGCCCACTTGTTGACTATCGAGTGCAGCTGTGTACTGTACGTGATCGATCAACTGGAAAACCACAAACAGCTGTGCTATTAATTTGTTGCTTACTGCTATGCTGTTAATTTGTTGCTTACTCCTATGCTGTTAATTTGTTGCTTACCTCTATGCCATAAATTTGTGTACACATAGCATGCTAAAAGTGTAATTATACGTCAAAATGTGTTTACTGTGAGGATGTTCACACTTAGCGGTGTTACACCTGCATGTTCATGAGATATTGGTCAAAGATTGGATTTAGTGACTTTTTTGCATTTACTTTTTCAGTGTCGCCAAATCCAATCTCTACTGTATGTACACAATTTATATAGTACACTTGCACCTTTAAGCAAACAAAAAGTAATTAACCTACGACCAAGATTCAAAATGTAATTGTGAACTGTCTGGGAATGGCAGCTTGTTCAGGCTATTACACAGCACCTTACTTCTGCACAGCACAGCATTGTTGCCAGCTCCCCAGATATATCTTTCACCTGCGGCCAAACAAACACAACACTCACATCAGATGTTGTTTTTGTTTGACAAAGAACACTGACCAATCATATAACAAGCACTGATGATCTTCACTACATTAATTAATAATTTAAAAACCTGTGGAAAATGCTTTGTTTTCTTTTACCAGGAAATTTATTACTTTTAAACTGTCACTTCACTGGGTAACCACAATGAAAGATGAATTCAGAAAGATCCTGTGTAATTATCTATGCATACGCCTTTTTAAATGTGAAATCTTAGAAAAACTAAGTTGATTTGATGAGGCATAGTTGCCATGGTGTCAACTTCGGTTTAGTGAAATTTAACTTGAATTGCACTAGCCTAAGCTAAAGATTACGGAAATCACTTCGTGGAGGGAATTTGTACTGCTAAAACTGTTGATAATCGTAAATGTAAAATGTCTGGACTGTCCAGCCGTATTTGAGGGTGAAAAACTTAGGAAATTATTACAGAGGGAATTCTTATCAAACAAGTCTTCCTGGATATGAGAGTGGGAACTGGCTCACAGCATATTGCGGCTTACTGTTCGATAGCAAAAGCTGCTACGAGCTCACTGCAGCACTGTCTGAAAAACCCTCAGTCGATCAACTGGTAGCTAGCCTCACAGTCTTCACAAGCCAGTGATCAATACTGATCGACTTCGCCAGAGTAAACACAAACACGGATTTTGGACAACCTCCAATTTACCACCAGAAAGCAACGTGTTTATATTATACATAGAACTGACAAAACAACAGAATAGGCAGTACACGTGCTTGGCATGTACACGTTGACAAAACGACCCGAGAAATCCTGACTGGGTATACGCAGTCATAACATGAATTCCCTGCACACTAGTCACAAGAAACTTTCTTCATGAGACGTTCTTCGTAAGACATAAACGACAAGATGGTGCAGAAGAGCAGGTTACATATACTATAGTGTCATGAAGAAAGTTTCTTGTGACTAGTGTGCTGGAAATTCCTCTTCATGTTGACAATGTTTCAACGGTCCAAGCCTTCGGGGCAGAGTCACCCCCCGTATTACAATTTAAGCTATAGAATAATGCCCTGGAAGACCGACTACTTAGCAAGGGGTACGCTAAGATGAACAGGCTGCCACACGCCACCTGTTTCTTTCTGCTAGGCCAGGCCTGCTCCTCAAATCTGGACCTAGTCTGTCTTTTGTCCGGACTGATCAACACAGACTCGTTCTATCCATGTCACCTGATAACAATACAAAACCAGCCGCAAAATACCACTGCTTGCGATAACACGCTGACAACATCAGTACTTACAATGGCGACATAAATAAGGACGAGCAAGGTGAATGTCCGTCAAGTCGTGCTGCCATCCTGGACGGGGTCCGGGAACAGGTGGCAAAACGGTCTCTCCTTGCTTAGGGCGAGGCAGCGTTCTAGGAGCAGGCTTTGGGGGGAGGGCAGGAAGAGCAGGAAGGGCTGTAAACTCGTCTACTAAAACAGTGTAGTTGCCTGGAAAGTCACCCTCTTCATTCGTCCGCTCGTTTCGACCATGCATCCAATTTGAGTCGTCTGGCCAAGATCCGCTCGCGAGCGGCTTCACGACGATCGTGTCGTTTTCGTAAATAGTCAACTCTTCCTCCTTCCTAGCATTGAACGTGTGCTCCACACGATAGCGACGTCGCCGACCATCGTCAGCCATAGCTAAACACGCTGAGCTATCCTTTTTTAAGGCTGTTTGTCTCGATACGTCAATATAACGTTACTGAATCGGAGACAGGAAGGCCTCACAGCTGGCTGCATAGAGATCTACCCAACGTTGGTGGGCTGGACAAGCGATAATTCGCACAAAGTAGACTGCCAGCCCTTTCCTCGACTCTACGGCTGCTTTTTCTTCGGTCACCCGCTCACACTCTGTTGTACACTGCGCGTTCTAGTCTGCGATATCTCTCTGATAGTGAGTTGGGCCCAAGTAAAACCATCGTGAAAACTCCAGAACGGGTTGACCATATGTTCAAGTTCCAGCTAGTTCTAGAGCTACAATCGCCGGGACACCGCGTACCAAAGGAGACAAGTTGTTTCCACATACTACTAGTAACCGAGGCCAGTAGATCTACAGTGATAACATACACAAAGACTAGTAGGTCTATCATGCATGTTCAGTCTAGGCCTACATATATGTTGTAGCTTAGGTCTGCGTAGGTTCTAAGCTCGGTAAGCTGAGTAGACCAACGGGAATGCATGAGCATCTATCGCGATAGGCGCACAAATCCGGTAGACCGGAGGCGGAAATCGCAGGAGATAATAACAATTATTGTATCGATACTCGGAGATCCGTTTATATCGGCACCGCGTGCATCGTGTAGATGTAGTCTGCCAGGCGGCTACACGTCTAGATCTCTGAAAGCTCCAGCAATAGCCATACCAGCAGTGCTAGCAGCGCTTGGATTGCCTCTGCTATGCAGTTATTATTACTATTATTATTATTATTATTATTATTATTATGTGCTCTTCAGTCCGCTTCGAATCTGTCGGCCTAGCTCCACTTTAGTCTTTAGGTCTTGGACAAAGCTGGGACGGTTGCTTGGACAAAGCCTCTGAGAGCTTCCGCGCTCAGCTGCCTTTACTTCTCTGTCAGTACTCGTTTGTACAGCATTGAACAAAGAAGAAAGCGACATCGTTTGTTCAGAGGCCAAATAGTCTGACGGCAGTGAGACTCCGACGGTGAGCAAGATACGTTTCAGCAGTAGAGGTGACTTTAATAAAGGATTTCATCGCACTCTTCCCTACAGCCTAAAGATATTCGTAGACAGAGGAATCGCGCCCAAATAAAACTAAAATCAAGCTTATATGTCCAATAATAGAATCACGCGATCACAACTAAATTCTGGGCAGCTGCATTATACGGCTTTATAAGGATATGTTTCCTTTGCGGCGTTTGACCAGCTATCCTCGGTCGAGTGTGGCGATGATAGATGATCGATTACTTTCGAACGCGCTTAACACTGAACTTAAAAACATACATTCAATTCAAGAATTCCTCAACGGACCACATTCTTACTTCGATATGCAGCTGTAGCACTTTTCCATTTCCTCCCTTCTGTCGTCTCATTACAGTACAACCTTGATTATCGTTGTCTTCGGTTTTAGTAATTTTTTGTTGTATCGTAGCACAGCATACTTAAAGCCGAACACTGCTGGAGAAGTAGTAGTAGTAGTAGTGATGGTCAGTTGTATTCATAGTCTGCAGTAGTAGTAGTAGTAGTAGTAGTAGTAGTAGTAGTAGTAGTAGTAGTAGTAGTAGTGGTGGTAGTGGTGGTAGTGGTGGTAGTGGTGGTAGTGGTGGTAGTGGTGGTAGTGGTGGTAGTGG
>JAOWAW010109592.1:0-10608 GCA_028565695.1 Nicola tetela
ATTACACGTAGTTTGTACAGAGTACCCTACTGAGTGCCTACATCCTCTTTGGCACCCAAGGATCAGAGAACACTAAATTTTCTAACATTTTTGTGAGAGTCATGATGCGTATCGAGCAATAAGCCTGGTGATGCACATGTACATATCATGAACAAGCTGGCTCATGACATAAGCATGTCAATGGAGACATCTATCAATAGAGGTTGAGCCGGGCAACTCACCAACTGTTGACGAGCGAATGACATCATCATTTATGAATTGTCAAAGGGTTTTTATTCGCCTGACACAGGTTGGAGCTGACCAGCCAAAACATCACCAAACAAATTTTGTGCTGGTGAAGAGTGATATTTTGACAAAAATACCGGTATATACTTATCCAATAAAAGTACTATGTTTGGGAGCCGGAGAGTGAAGAAGGGTTGTATTTCGCTCAGACGTCCTCAAGAGTTGGTTGTGCCTTCTTCTTCGAAAGCACCGTTCCTCCTTGGTTTCCTGCACAATAGTGTACAAAATGGTACAGTGTACTTCCTTGTACGCTCTTGGCCATTGTGCCAGCCTACTACATGTACAATTGTATTACTTGGATCGAGACATTGCAGAGAGGCGATGCATGCCTGTAGATTTACATCCCATATTCATGTTTCTCGTACTCATGGTGCTAGTAGCATCGATATTCCTTAGCCACTGTCCAAACGTTTTCTCCTGGGTCTACAAGACATAGGAAGGGCCTGTGAGGGTTCCTTGTGCCTGTGCCACTTGTCAAGAGATTGAAAAGAACTTGACTAGGGCTGAGTGGATATCAATTTTATGTCTGGGATTGTCTCGTATGCAATGAAGAGTATTGGCATAATTACTTCCATTGAGGGTGAACGTGCTAACCATTATCCAGGCAGAGCACACTCACACCTTCACAAAAGTTTCTCTACAAAAACATCCCCTTGACCACTAACACACACAATGCACACAGTGCACTGAAACACTTGTTTGGCAAAATAATCCCAGATTGGTAAACAGTGAGTTATATTTTTTCTATGCAAACGAAAATGTTGTGCTTAGAAATACTCAATGAACTGTACAGCAAATAAATCTCTTAGTTCAGTGTCAGACATAGTTTGTGTGATTTATGTGGAGAAAAAAAAAACAAGAAAAAGATGAGCAAAACCATTTGGCAGAGCTGAAGATTTCACAGGATTGAGTTTGTCTTTATCACTACTGTGTTTTTCCTTCTACAGCTGGCTCACTGATGCCATCAGTTGAAACAACTGCACCACACATGCAATCAAGTCCCACAAAAACTACTGCACCACACATGCAGTCAAGCCCCGCAAAAACAAGCAAGTCACCAATCGGAAGTGAGCCACCCATGAAGAGCAGTAAGTAAATATAATCTCAACTGATTGCATGTACAGCTAACCACTGACTTTAATTTTAAGGTTGGGGCAAAATGTTTGGTTTCTTCTGGCAACAACACAGCAACCCCAAGTCTCCTCTACATCATTCTACTGTTCTTCTCATCTTGCAGGCTTGCTGCATGTCCTGACCAATTTAATGGTTGTCAATAGGAAGTTCAGGCGATTTTTTTGTCCTTTCAATTCACCAAAATTCAAGTAGAGGAGGCCAAAAAGGAGTGTTTTTGTGATCATTTGGCAGAGTTTGAATGTAATCCAAGAGCACTGAGAATCTGAGATAGGGCAATTTACAGTGAACTGCTTGAGGTAAACTCCAACCATGTTAGAGAGATCATGGCCGTGGAACAGTTCCTCTGTTATTGGCTGGCATTACATTGCCATTAGTGAGAAATAAAGGAATAAGGAATTCTGGCTGTTTTGTAGTTAGTTTGTGGAAGACAGAGGGCCCAGATGCACGGTCTGGGCCTGCTGAGACTTGATCATGATACAAATACGTGTATATCTACATATCAACACATGGGCATGAGCAATACACATAAATGCCCACATATCAATACATAGGCATGAGCAATACATCTGCAAGGAAGCACTTGAGTGGGTTGTGGGTAGGACTCAAGACTGCTTCTTCAGCCCATTCGGGGCTGTATTGTTGAATTACTGTCATCCTTTCTCATTGCCAACTTCAGTGTGTACAAATAACCAGCTGATGAAAGGCAAGGAGATTTTCATACCATTTTCCACGAAGTTTTTTTTGGAAAGGTTAGACGTCAAGGAGTATGTTTCTGTCCATAACACCAGACTGCTCCAAAGTACTATGCTGTAGAGGACAAGAAAAATCCTATCTTACCTAAATTGAGGTCATATAAAACGAACATTCATGTTAAAAGAGATAAAGAATTGTCCACCTATTTTCGTCTACCAGCTCTGAATATCAATTGTTGTTCCAGATGTGTGTGGCCTGAATATGTCAAAATACGTTTAATAATAATATTACAACATGATGATTATGGCGGTATGTCAGCTAATTACTGTCATGAACGTTGATTTTATGACACTATTTCAAAATAGCGTCAACATACTAACCCTCATTTTCAGTCTTCAGCACTGAATATTCTTTAGCCACGCTGGCCCTCTGCAGCTGCTTGGCCAGGCCAATCTGTGATTATGACCTCTGTGCATAATAGTTGGCAATGCCTCTGTACACTGTAGAGGAGTATAAGCTGGTCAAAGGCTGTGCATCCGATTTACTGTTATCCACAAAGTGCAGTATCTAAGCTATATGACATCATGTGTACAGATGTTGGGCAGAGTACACCTTCTTTGTGTTCTTGTTCTTTCTAACAGTTTTAAGTTTCAACCTTCCTTGCAGTGTTTCCCTTACTGGCCACACCACTGCCACTGTCCCTGATTTACTAGTCGGTCAGTGTACATATGTGTGGTGACCTCATGACATATGGATATGGCCTGTTTATACAAAGGTTTAACTTGAGGGAGCCAAACCAGGATGAAAGAATGCTGCCTTGCTCTTGCACTTAAGGCCTGTGTTGGCATGGCAGCAGTTGACCAGGATACCACAGTGTCACTTGTGCATCAGAAAACATCTTTTCCCTCAGCCTTTTTTCACTAAGCTCATGGGGAAGTTTTGTTCTAGTTTCTCTCAACAAATTTTACAATATGTTCCTGTTTTTGTGAGAGAGAAGGCAACAAGTTGTTTTGTTAAAATGATGGAATCCCAATTTGGTTGATGCAGAAAAATGGTTCTCCCTCTCTCTTCCCTCTGCAAAGGTTCTGGTGGTTTGGCCAGCTGGGTCATTGCTGTCATTGTCATTGTCAGTATAGTTCTCATCATCATCACTCTCACTTTCGTGCGGTACAAGAGAGGCCGGCGGACAAAAATGAATTCTTCTTTGTCAGAGGTGCAGCTATTGAGAACCAACTCAAGCAGTCTGATGGAAGATGCTTAGATGATATGCAGTGCATGCAATTATAGCCATGTAATGATTAAGTATGCACAGCCTTTTACTGAGCCAACTGGAATTCATGAATAGGTAGCTGCAGTTTTCTGCTTGCTTGTTTTGCACTAGTCCACAAAATCGTAGGCTGACAATTTTACAGTGTACATGTATGGCTCTTAGTCAGAATCAAAGCAAGCACTCTTTTAAGTACACTGCATGGATGCAAGAATTTTCTCAATTCAATTCACTGTTTGGAACAATTTTCTTTTTGAGACCATGCACTTTTTTTTGCAATGGCCACAATTATTTGAATGAATTTTGAAGCAAGGCTACATGTGCTTCGACGTGCCACTACTTCTGGTGTCCTGTACTGATTGGTGCTTGAATTTCACTTAGCCAACTCTCCGTTGGCTTGCTCAAACTCAGTTTGCCTTTTGCCCTGATTCTCTTCCAACAACTGCAATTAGATTTGGTGCAAGAAAATGAAATTTGCCTGCTGTTTTGCTTCACTGATGTCTAAGACCATTTCCTTGTCTTGCTCGCGCACAATGTAAAATCGCTGTTTCAATGTGCTTACTGGTCTTGAATATTTTGTCATGTGACCAGCGTCCATCACTGCAGCTCATTCCACACTTCTTTTACCTTGGTATAAGCGTTACATCTTTTCATGAGAATAAAATACCCTGGAATTTGCATAAGCATAGCCTAAAATGCATGCATCAGAAAAAACAGCCAGCAGACAGCCAGCCATAGCGGCCATGCTTCCACAGTGTCATGCATAAGCCATGGTGACCATGAAACCTTTTAGAGTCAATTGTTGCTGGCAATTGCTTGTCATATCAAAGGAATCTCCTTTAATAGAGGTTGCATGTGAATGTGACTGCATGGCTCTTCACAATGGCACTTATGTGCACGAGCCTCAGTGGGTAATAACTTGGTAACAGCACTGAAGCAATACAACTGACACAAGCATCCCAAAACAGAAAGCACAATATGCAAACTCCATTCCCTGTTGAACCAGGTGTCATCAAGTTACACAAAAGAGTCAGTTTTCATAAAAGCAATTGCATCAGAGATGAATTATTAGATCATGCCATGCATCACTACGCCATTTGCTATATGTCTCAACATTTTCAAATCTTTCGGATGGATGCATTGCCATAGAATTATGTGGCTGTGCAGTTAGGAAGGACATTTCCTTAATTAACAATTCACTGAAAAAGGAAGAAGAAATGAGAACCCCAAGAAGTGGCCAGGTACTTAAAAAACTTCTGTTTCACTTTCATAGTCCCAGTAGCTTTCATTGTCTGAATATGAAATTCCATAACAGCCAACCTCTTTCATGGCTGAGTACATAACGGATTCATACCATTCATTAAACTCCTTCATCATCTCGGTCTTGATGGACGGTTGCTTTGACGACACGTCGGTAGTCTCGGCAATGTCGGCAATAAGGTCGTACAATACACTCTTATTCACTTTCCCCTTCTTCATGTTCATGAACAGCTTGTACTGTCAACAAAGAATTTTAAGAATTCCCAAGTTAGCACTCATAGTAATTAGGGATGAAACAATTATGAAGGATAATCAATTAATCTATACTCCATTCACAATCAAGAACAGAAAGTGTAACCGATTATGAAAAGAGTTGCAGTTTAGCATGCGTGGATCGCCCCCATGCGTAGATCATGCGTAGTTTACACATGGCTGGCAAAAGCATGTTTGCAAAATCCAAAGGGAAAGACTCAAAAGTTGTTTGAAGCTAAAGTAATCCTAACAGAGTGAAGCTGAGGACTGCATCCGCTGGGAGCTGAGCCATTCATTATATTGCTAGTCAGGCCATCACTGCCTCCTTTACAGGAAAAAAAACAGATGAAAGAAATCCTACAGCAGCTAGCTGTACTTGTTTGGGGAGCTCTAACAGGGCTTGAAAACTGACTAGAGTTAAAGCTTAGTAGTCGGAAAACAATCAGAAAAGCAAGATTCACAACAAATTGAAACATAACATACCAGTCAACCACCATTTTAAATACGGGCATGATAGCTAGGTTAGAGCCCAAGACCGCAAATGACACATCAAACAGAAAAAATGATTGGCAAATGGCGCCCTTAGAAATTTCTTACAATTACACAGCCGATATGCTATTGACTGTATTGACACGACTCTACTGCTAAACATCTACACCAGCCCCTCAATGACTTCCATCTGATTGTGGTGATATACTCACACAGTTATTATATCAAAGCACAGCTGCAGGAAACAAACAAGAGTGTGAATAGAATACTATTCACCGACCTGGTCATTGACCCACGTTGCATTGTATGATCCATTGAATGAATTGGGAACGTGAAACATGAACCCTATTGGTTTATTACGCTGTGTCTCCTTGCCCTGGATAATTTGTAGGATAGAACGACCATCCACCGGACGCTGTAACAACGTATTAGACAAAAAGAATATTTGTGAATAGAAAATAGGCATATCTCAATACACTATGGATACAGCCCTTTATCATCAACCTTTCAATAGCCCCAAATGAAACCCTTACATCATCCGGCATTTCCAGACCCAAGATGTCGAGTACAGTTGGCAGGAGATCACTGGACACAATTGGTGTGTCCACGTGGCGGTTGCTCTTCACCACAGCCGGCCATTCAATGAGACCAGGAACTCGTACTCCACCCTCGTAAACCTGACCTTTGCGGCCACGAAGGCCATTTGTTTTACCAGGACTTCCTTTGGCTGGCCCATTGTCGCTGGAAAATTAAAAAACACATAAATATCAACAAACTTTAAAACACTGTATCACAAAACACTAAAAATTAGTCAAAGGTAGTTCATATTCTCCTCCCATATGATGGGGATAGAAATTGTACAAATGAGTCACAAGTGTCTCGAAGCTGTAAATCAGGTGCAAGGAGACAATCCCAACAATAAAGTTTGTCCTTCAATCGAACTACTTTGCGTTTGGCAACAGAGTGAACTGACAAAAAAGGGTCTGGCCATAGGTAACCATCTGGCACCACCAATGACCATCATTTTTATGCCTAAAGTGAAGAGTGAGGCTTTAGCTCTCTTGCCCCACAAACCACACATGTATTGCTGTTACATCGACGACTGTATTATGATATGGCCCCACAGCTTAAAGCGTCTTCACCAGTTCCTGGAATTTATGAACAGCCGCCATCCTGACATCCAGTTTACAATTGAACATACACAACAGAACGAGGAATGCATAGTGAGCTACCTGGATTTGTTGATTACAATTGACAATGGCATCGTAGACTAGGAATTGTTTATCAAGCCATCCCACAGTGGTGTGCATCTGTTGCATGATTCAGCACTTCCGTGGGAGGTGAAGAGATTAGTAGTAACAGAGCAGTTCCGGTGGGCAGAAAGGAATGGCTCTACAGAACAGGGAATGAAGAGAGGGCAGAGAAGATTGAAAGACTGCTGTGTGCAAAAGGATTCCCACAGCATGTGATCTGGTCTGCCAAAGAGGGTGTGGCTCACCAGCAAGAAGGACTGATCGGAAAGAGAAGACAGAGGGAATATACACCAGTCCTCAGGCTTCCATTTGTTAATGATTGTCTTGCTCGGAGTGTTTGCCAGGCAGTTCGTGCATACATTAAGGATGTGCAAGTTGTCCTTTTGCAGGCTTAAAGGACATGTTGGTCTCTTCAACATTTGGCCATCCCAAATGCAAAAGGAAGAGAAGGGGAAGACCAGTTGAATGTTGGGCATGCGACGCAGGCATCTGGGACAGTCAATGTTGGTTGAAGGAAGTGGTGTACTCAATGTTCTGCTCCATATGTAATGAGGAATATATTGGGGAGACAGAAAGAATCCAATGTGATTGGATGTAGGAGCATTGCTGCAGAGCTCGTGCAAGAACACCTGGAACACCTTAGAGATCGCATTATGCAACACATCATGCATGTGCAACGGAGGTGGTGCCCTTTAGACTATTTGTAAAAGCAAAAATTCTTGCCAGGGAGCAGTCGTATGTGAACAAAAGGATTCACGAGGCACTGTTCATTTGTGATAGAAAGACAAGTGTTAACAATGACTGTGGCTGGAAGTTGATAGAGCATGTTTAGGTTAATGTGTTAACGTGCTACCAGTATTGGTTAAGGCACTACCAGTATTGTTATTTGTGTCAGTATGCAGCAGTTTTTGTCAGTTAGGCCAGTTATTTAAATTGTGCTCACCTTGCACTATTATGTCATCCAACCCTGATGTCTGAAGGCCAAAAATTTGGTCGCTAATGTTCATGTTTTTGTTCTGCAGCCTAGAGGCCGTTGATGTGTGAGTGAAGAGCATTTCAAGCTCAATATTAATAAAAAATATATATTTCAAAAATTACATCACTGTTTTGTGTGGCAGCAATTACAAAGAAGAGCCTGGACACGTGGTCTGTAATTCATAAATGCAATCTATGCAATGTGGGAGTCATGTGAATACTGGTAGCTTTAAATTTCTACTGTACTAGTGAATACCCACAGCCCATGACAAGTGTATAGTTACCAGATCACCTTCTGTACAGATAACACTGTGCCTTTGGATCTAAGGTAAGGAAGCCTATTCTGAAGTTTCCAAAATAATAGTGTTCCAGACAGTGATATCAGAGTGAACCAAAGGCTACGTAAGGCTTTGCACATACTAGTATTGCAGATTCATTGGACATGCGAGAAAACCAATAGCAAGGCAACATTATTTAACTTCTGACTATGTCACCTGTTACAGATGGTTCTAGGGAAGAGTTATTCACCAATAACTAAAAATGTTTGCAACAGCCCATTTGAGGGATGAGACTAATAATCATGGTGTGCTGTGCATGAATTGAATGGCAAGGATGGTGTGGACTGAGTAAGCACCAACTTAACAAGACTTATACAATGATCCAGTAACAGATAGCACCTGATGCAGCTCAGTAATTTTTTTTCTCTTATAGATCCACAACTCACAGACAGTCAAAGCTTCCAACTTTCAAGATTTTGCAGACTATAACTAGACAGTGGCTATTATTGAAATCATACGGCAACCTGTCTTGGAAAGAGTGCGAAAAATAGAACAGCTGCTTGCTATCTTACCTTGCAAACCACAAAAGGGTGTTGTCTGCAATGTCAAGTTCTTTCAGCAAAGATCGCAAGTTGCCAACCTGTATCACCAAGAAAGAACAACCACTTGAGCAGGGAATGCTGGTGTGTCTGATCATCACTTTCACAAAACTGTACAACCACACTGGCAGTTGCCATGGTTATAGAGTCAATGCCCTCCCATTATACATGTACATGTGACTATGGACACCTAACCAAAGTTAATAAAAAAACAGTCTTGTGACAAAAACCACTCAACTAATCTGCCGTTAAGAATTTTGGTGATCAAAGAGGAGAAAGTCACTGTGCCCCAATCTCTATCAGCGGTGCATGTGAAGAGTTTTGTCTAACATTTCACTTAGTGAGGAAAATGTGTTCATACAATGCTTTCAATTGGGAAATCATTTGAGGTCTATAGCACTTTTCTGAAAATAATTAATCCTCATGAGCTGCTTGATGACGTATTCATCAACCAACACACATCCATGAGTCTGTCAACTTTCCCTTATGGCCCTAAGGAGCTCAGCTCTTTCTTCATGATGCCCAATGTTTCCCTGTGTGAGGTTGGCTGTGTTCTATTGGGTTTGCCAAAATAAAATATCATATGGTGTAGACAGAATTTCATTTAGACTTCTGTGAGAAGCTGGGCCTGGAGTAGTAGTGCCCTTGACAATGCTTTTCAACCATTCTCTCACTCTTGGCCTTGTTCCTCCTGAATGGAAGACCGCCAGTGTGACACCAATATATAATCTTAAAGGTGGATGCAAAGATCCACAGCTTCCAGCCAACTACAGACCAATGGCTCTGATGTCATGTGTAGCTAGAGGTCTGGAAATGCTGATTAACAAACGATTGCTCCAATATCTCACCAAAAAGGAACTAATTTGCAAACAGCAATCTGGGTTCTTGACAGGCTGCTCAACTGTCCGGCAGTCATGTTTCCTTTTACATAAATGGAGAATGGCAGCTGACAGTGAGGACTCCGTTCAGATTGCATTCTTAGACTTGAGCAAGGCATATGACTGAGTGTCTAGTCCTGCCCTGATCTTCAAACTGTCCCATGCTGGTTCCTCACCATCAACCTTCATTGGTTCTTAACTTTCTTGTCAATGAGAAGGCAATGTGTACAAGTTCACGCTCAGTGATCTAAATAGAACCTCACAAAGTCAGGAATTCCTCAAAGAACTGTTCTTGGATCAACACTATTTTAAATATTTATAAACCGCCGTTCATATGGGTCAACTTTCGTTGCTAAGGAAACGAGACCACTGGTTGGTTAAAACCGGGTCACGTGTTGCAGATGGTATTCTGTGATCGTCTGGGGACCCGTACGAACACTGCGCATGAACACTCAAGCTCGGCATGAACACTCGGCATAAACACCCATGTGACTAGACACGAAAGCACTAACCTTCTGCAATGTTTCTTGCTGCTGTGTTTTGGTTTGTTTCTATGGAAGTGAAAGTAGTGAAACAGAGACTATGCAATCTCAATGATTGGATCGTGTGGATGATCTCAGTAGCAGATCAGCGGGAGGCTCTTTGGGTGTTTGAACAATGTACTACATTTCTCAAGCCAATGACCACATTGTACTATAAGTACAGTACAGGTTGTATCTGGTGCATGAGAAAAGAAATACAACCCAATTAGAGGGCTGAGTGCATCACTTCACACTTGTTCTGAAAGTAGTCATTCGTTGGCTTTGTTCGCTAGTTGTTCGCCATAAGCAAAAAATACTTCAGACATCACTGAGGAACCAGATTTCATTACCCCAGTACCATATGGCAACAAAGCCATTTCCTAAGTCAGCCATTGCAGTTTGATGTCCATTTATTTGCACACATCCACTTTCATTCTCACCTGCACATCCATTGCCTCAATAGCGCCAAGGTAGTCAGCCGTCTTTGGATCGTATCCTTTCTTGATGTACTTACTTCGGTACGGCTCAACAGCGATATAAGGAACATGAACTGACCCAAAAAACCAGAGTTTGAAAGTTAGAGGAAGGCAGTTGTGAAGGAGATAAGTCACTTACGTGTATTCTACATGTGTGTGTGTGTGTGTGTGTGTCTGTCTGTCTGTTTGTGGGTGAATGTGTGAGTCAGTGTGCATGTACACACATGTAAAGATTGGTTAGGGCATCA
>JAOWAW010109603.1:0-13895 GCA_028565695.1 Nicola tetela
AGAGAGAGAGAGAGAGAGAGAGAGAGAGAGAGAGAGAGAGAGAGAGAGAGAGAGAGAGAGAGAGAGGGAGAGAGAGACGGACAGACAGACAGAGACAGAGAGACCTGGCAGTGCCAGCGGTCTCCCAGTAACCTAGCAGAGTGCTACTTCACAGGCCAGCTTTCTGACTGACTTACCAGTTGTACAAGTAGTACACGCACTCTCTTGAATCAGTGCCACTCCCGATATTAAATTCATGTTTCGAATTTCAAACCGAATACCAAACCGCGCAATCAGAACTGACGTTTGAGCTCATGTAAAACTAAACTACATGTAAACTAATAACTAGTACGCTGATTCACCGTCCATGTACATGAGCATATCTGCTCTAGAAATTGAATGCATCAAACCGTGAAGGCTGATCCGGCGGAGGATCTAGGATCGCGCGCGGGGATCGGAGTCGCACACTCTCCGCCACGTGCGTTCTTCTAGTTCGCAGCTTCGTTTCATGTAGGTACTGTCATCCTACTCGACGTCTGCTCGTACCCACTTGTCGTCGTCTTTGTCGTCATTATTACGTGTTGATGGCTTCGCGCAGAGCGCACACGTGTATTCTCAGCTGCTTCCTCTAGACGTGCACAGTGTATAGGTACTGGGCCGTCGGAGAACTCCAGACGATGTTCTGGTCCGTCTCACTGTCAAGAGGCGCGGAGCATGATCAATTTGCGCTTTTGAGCAACCGTACCCCTAAGGCCCTCTCATGCTTGCTGACTCGCTCTTGTGCGCAATGCCGGACCAAAAGTGGCGCGTCTGCATCTAAGCATTGGAATAATTGCCGTCGTCAGGCCCGTAGGGGCTGAGGAGGGCTCCACAGACGACAAGTGGCGTCCGCATGGAGCCGTCGCAGGCCCATTACAAACAGCTGCAGCTGCGCTGCATGGCTCGGTTGAACTATGTAGACGCCTTCCTATCAAACATTTTGATCAATAAAAAAGACGCGATTTATCACTATTATCATTATCATAATATTTTTGGATTGCCCAAACAGGACCAGCGACCTGATTGAGGGGTTCTTCACTGATACAAAATGAAATGATGTATGTATACAGATATAAATACCAGTAAACAGAAAAACAAAAAAACAACGAAGAAAAGTTTACTGAATCTTAGGTGAATGTCTGATGCGGATCATATTTATACTGTTGCCAATGCTGCTCTAATTTTTGCTTAAAAGTACATTGCTTCCGAATAGCTTGAATAGAGGGTGGTAGAGTATTCCAAGAAGAGCTGAGTGGTAGAAAAAGCTGTTAAGATGTCTAGAAGTGTGAACGCCAGGTAGGATGAACTGATAGAGTTTGCGCGTGCAGTGTGGATTTCTAGATGAAGAGAAAGGAAACAGAGTCCGAAAGACTATGAGATTTATCTATAATTATCGAGTGCAGCAACAACAAAACAGCGATTGCTCTTCGCCAGGCCATTCGAGATCTTCGAAAAGCAGCTGTTTACTTCAGTTCCAGCCAGCGTGGAGAATAGAACGAGCGACTCTGGCTTGTATACGTTTGAGTGCAAGTGCATTGCCAGCAGAAACAGTGGCATGCCAAACTGGGTTTGTGTATTCAAGTACAGGCCTGACAAAGTAAATGTAAATTTTTACGGCAAGTTGCCTAGGAACGTCGTTGCATATATTCCGCAAAAGACCGGATCTTTGCCTGCACATTTTAAGAACGTTATTGATGTGCTCGTGCCAGAGAAGGTCGGATGTGAGTGTCACTCCTAAGTGTTTGTGTTGGTCAACGACGACGATTGGTTCATTCTCGATGTAGAGAGATTCGGGCGCAAGGTGAGTCGTGACGGTCCTACCAATCGGGAGTTGCTCTGCTTTTGATGGCGCAAATCTTCCCTGCCGAGATTTGGCCCATTCAGATGCCATAGTAACGCCCTCTTGGAGATGTTCAATTCCGTCCTGCAAGCAAAATCTCGTAACAATGTCGTACAGTAGAGCATCGTCCGCATAAAGCTCGGTTGGACTGGAAATGAATGACGGCAAGTTATTGATAAAAACTACAAAAAGAATCGGGCCAAGGTGGGAGCCTTGAGGTACGTCCGCGCTGATTGTATGCGATTGAGAATACGTGTTGCCGATTCGGACAGACAGGGTGCGGTTGCTAAAGTAATTTTGGATCCAGGCCAAAGAGTTCGGCATGATTCTGCAGCTCGCTAGTTTGAATAACAGACTGTTGTGCCCTACTCTATTAAAAGCCTTTTGAAAATCGAGAAATACTGCAGCCACCTCTTTGCCATTGTCCAGGGCCTTCGTTCAAGCATTGATCAGCTTTACAAGTTGAAGAGTCGTTGAACGTCCTGGCAGGAAACCAAACTGATTGCAAGAAAGAAGTGAATGTTTTTTGAGAAAGATTAGCAACTGCTCACTCTGTATGTCGTCTAGCACTTTCCCTACAAAAAAATTACCGCGCGCTGGCTAGTAACGGTTGTAGCGTGACGGACAGACACACCGACGGACACGTAATTGCCGTCGTCAGGCCCGTAGTGGCTGAGGAGGGTTCCACAGACGATCAATTCGTGTGTGTGCGTGCGTGCGTGCGTGCGTGTGTGTGGGTTCTTTTTGTGTGGTTTTCGCTGCGGCCCGGCTTGCGGCCGAGAAAGCTCGCGGCTTCGTTCGAAAGTACTCTAATTCTGCTCGGTTTGTGACTCGGCTTCGTTCGAAAGTACTCTAATGCTGCTCGGCTCGCTTGTAAACTCGGAACTTGAGCGTTTTGAACGGCGGGCTTTAGAAGCATTTTATTTATTTATTTATTTATTTGTTTATTTTTGTGGGCTTTAGTGTTGGCTTCTGTGTATCCGTCAACCCGACGTCTTCGTGCCCCGGCTGTGCGAGGTTTTATGTTTCTTTACTTACTGTGTCGTGTTTGGGGTCTTGTTCCTTGTAGGACAGCCGACGTTTTCGAGAGCTATGTCGTATTTACGCTCCGGCTACACTTCCTCCTTCTCCAAACATCCACCCAGGCCGTCGCAATAGGACGACGGCTATCGATGCTGTGCGCCGGGACAAGGAAGAATTCGACTACCTGTCCCCGGACGAAAAACAGGCGGCTCTTCGTCAATTTTCTCAGTGAATGCCGCCGATGCATAGTGTCTTGGTTTGTATTTCCTCTGTTTTGCACTTTTTTAGTAATATTTTCCTCCCCTCTTTTTCCATCCCTCAACGTCTTCTACTAGCTTCCACATATGACTTCAAAGTTTTCTATCCACAACGGCAAGAAAATCGTCAGCTCAGGCTGTACGATGCGTGTTTTCTATCGCTCAGTTCTCAAAGTTCTGTGGCCTTACTGCCGTTAGCGAAGGGGAATTAAATGTACAACAGGTGAGTGACCGTTAGTATGGCTATCAGTTGAGCAGTGCATGATCCTACCTATTGCGTGTCTGCTATGTTTCGACCAGGTCAACGACTGGCTGCTCTCTTTAGAGAAACGTGGCGTTGGCCCGTTGGCATGTTTTGCTGCCGTAAGGCATTTGATTCTGTACATTGACCGGCTGGAGCAAACGGCCGCTGACCCAGCCAGTAAGCAAAGGTGTCGGGAGAGCACTTCCTTGCTGAGATCAGTAGGCAAAAAGTTTAGTCTAGCACGGGCCAAGCAAGCAGTACGGAGAAGAGAAGAAGAGGAGGAAGACTGGACAGAGGTAAGAGAGATGACGAGAAATAAGACAGAGCAAGAGAGAAGTAATAGTCCTACCACCCAGACTACAGCGATTGGTGTAATGAATATAAATTGAAATCCGAACATTCGTGCGGTTAATTAATGCAGTTGACAGATTATTACGTCAGTAACACACATTGATTCTCTTTTTCAAGATACGGCACAGCATTACACCGATGTACTTATTGGCACTCCTGCCAAAACCCTTTCTTCAAACGACACAGTACAACTTGTGTAAACAAAATTACCCTTTCCCTCGGATAAACAAAGCTTCATCCTTCACCGAGTTTCTTCCCCGTGCCATTGTCCTGTGGAACTGCCTTCCGTTGATTCTCCAGCAAACAACTTCTGTCCAAGACTTTAAAAGAAAACTTCTTGTGCATCTTTGCTTGGGTAACTGAACATGCATTTTTATTCTCGTTTTGCTTATTTCTCTCTAACCCTCACCCCCTATACTCTTCATTAGTTTTCCCATTACCCTTTCTCCAGACTGTAGCTTGACAAGTATCCTGGATGCTTTTTCTACTGTCTCTGCGTGTAAATAAAAGAGTGTGAAGGGAACGTCACAGTCACATGATAATGCGTAATTAAGTGTTTTTTTCAACCTACCCTTTTTTGCAGGTTGTTGAAATGTACAACAGGGCAATAGGGTGTGCGGTGCTCAAGTGCTCAACGTTTCTGTGGAAGCACCGGGAAGGCTTAGCAGCCTTTTCAACCGGTAAGAGTAGTGAGACAGGGCTTTCAGCTGATTTGCTTTGCGTTTGCATTTATGAGAGTGTGCCACCCATGCCTTTTTTTCGGTTAGAACAACTCGTCCTCATCCGATGAACCGTAATGCTGGCCATCGTGTGGGAAAACGTGGCCCGTGAGTCTGCTGTCTACGGTCTAACGGTGGGAGAGGCTTGTTGTGCTCAGTAAGTAGAATGGTGGCAATTAAACCGAGCGGAAAACCAAGAGAAAGAGAGAAAAATAAAGAAAGAGAGAACAATTTAGAGAGAAAGAGAGAAAAAATAGAGAAAGAGAGAAAAATTAGAGAGAAACAAAAACATTGAGAAAGAGAAGAATTATACAAAGATAAAAAATAGAGAGAGAAAAAATAGAGAAAGAGAGAAAAAAATAGAGAAAGAGAGAAAAAATAGAGAAAAGAACCAGTAAGAAGAAAGAGGGAGAGAGAGAGAGAGGGGGAGAGAGAGAGAGAGGGAGAGAGAGAGAGAGGGAGAGAGAGAGAGAGAGTGTGTGGATGATAACGACATGTATTCCGCTTGACTCTGGCTGTACTTGCAAGACTCCAGTCTCTAGCTGCTCATATTTATGTCAAGTTACTAATTTTGTCTTTTTTCCCTTACTTTGTGATCCATTCCTCAGCTGGGAAGGAGACGAGCTGGTGGTGAAGGTCTGTCAGCGCAAGACGGCTGGATCCACTGGCTCGGTGTCCATTCATCTCATCCAGCAGCCAGCGGGCCTTTTCCTGATTTTGCTGAAGCAGCACCCACCAGCCACACCACCATCAGCACCATTTTTTTTCAGCAAACAGGCCACTGCATGGCAACTTCGCTTTCGGTGGAGCTGAGAAAGATGGCCACCTCCCTCGACCTTCCACCCCTGCCCTGTGCCACAAAATTCCGCAAAGCAGCGCAAACCCTGGCACTAGTTGGCACGCAGCATGACCGTGAGGCGGTGGCTGGGTTATTACACCACTCGCCAAGCATGGCTATGGCACGCTACCGGTATGCATACAGGCTTGCAGCTGTTAGCGTTTAAAGTAGAATCTGCATTCGGGGGATGACAATGATTTTAGGGGAAAGACAGCGCTTTTGACAGTGAGAGTACGCTGGAAATTGACATGATTATAGGTGCACCGAGGTTCTTGTCAGTGATTTGCGATGAAATATGGTGTTTTTTTTTATCGCAAACTTTTCTCTATCTTCACCAGCACACACTCACAGTATTTTTTTGTTCTTGTTTCTATCTCTTTCCAGGCGCCAAACGGCCACAGACCTGGCCAGCGACAGGCAGATTTGGCAGTGAGTTCTGATCAGCCCTTCTGGTCCCTCTTCTCTTTCTGCTCCTTCTTCTGCTCCCTCTTCTCTTTCTTCTTCTTCTTCCCTTTCTTCTTCCCTTTCTGCTCCTTCCCCTTCCCTTTCTGCTCCCTCATCTTCTTTTTCTTCTCCCCTTTCTTCTTCTCTGCTTTCTTCTTCCCTTTCTTCTTCTCTGCCTTCTTCTTCTTTCCATACTTCTAACCCTCTCCACTCTGGCTTTGCTGATCTCTCTTTTTTCTATGGCGACTCTTTGCTTTCTTCTTTTGACTCTCCTCTCTCCCCTTTTCCTTTGCTTGAGTCTGCTCTTTCTGCAGCTTGGGCTCCCCAGCCTTCTACTCTACCCCCGCCACCCTCAACTGCTCCTTCTTCACTCACTCTTCCTCCTTCTCGTCCATCTTCTCTGTATCTTTCTCCTCTTCCACAGCTTCCTTCTCCTCTTCCACAACCTCCTTCTCCTCTTCCACAGCCTCCTTCTCCATCTTCTATCTGCCCTTCTCCGCCACCCTTTTGTCTTCCCTCCCTCCCTCTGCTCCTTTCCTTCCTCCTCTGCTCTACTCACCTCCACCTAAGTCTTCTCAATCTCCTCCTCCTCCTCCTCCTCCTCCTCCTCCTCCTCCTCCTCCTCCTTCTCCCACTTCTCATCCTTGTCCTTCTCCTTCTTGTCGTCGTCCTCCTCGCTGCGGTGGGCCCTTTTCTCCTGCCGAGGAGCAGTTCCTGCGGCAAGAGTTTGCGGAGTGGCTCCATCGTGGCTTTCCCCGGAACAGCAAACGGGCAATTGAGGTCGCCCTCCACTGCGGACGCAACATTATCGGGGGGGTCTTACCTATGTATTTATTTTAAGTTAAAATTAATGGCTGCTGCAAAAAGTAAATTACTCTTACATATCTCTGATATCCTATGTACTTATCCATCTTTTTATTCATCCATCGATTTATCTATTTATTTATCCATCTATCCATCCATCTCTCTATCTATTCGTATCAGTTCCCTGCTGCCCTCCTTTTGTTTTATTCCACACTTTCTTCCACTCTTTTTTACCTCATTTAACCCCTGTATTAATTTTATTTTATACACTGCCCCTTGTACTATGCAGCCCCTTGTACTATGCAGCCCCTTGTACTATGCAGCCCCTTGTACTATGCAGCCCCTTGTACTATGCAGCCCCTTGTACTATACACTGCCCCTTGTACTATACTGCTTAAACATGTACATATCCGTTCTATGATCTAAAAGAATAGGAGGTGAACATTGGTGAACAATACACGTTTCTTTTTCTTAGTGCTCTGCGGTAGAGTAAATGAAAAGGGGTTGGCCAAAGCTAGAGAGTTGGAGAAAGGAAGGGAAAAGCAAAAGCACTGTGAGCACATGAAGGTAAATAATTATGTGAGCATTGACAAAGTGGTTATACTTCAGAGGTAAGAAAAAGTCTAAGGGAGGAAGCAAAGAGGTAGCGAGAAAAAAAAAACAAAAGAAAAAAAAACAACTAAACTAGAGAAGGTTATCAGTGTCACTTATCACGCATGGTCTCAGTTATTCTGCCCTGGCTAGCTGTTTGAAAAGCGCCGAACTCGGCTTTATTACTTCAGCCCAGCACTCTTCGTGCTTGTGGTAGGACGCAACTGCCCGGAATACCGGTCTCTCGCACGTTTCGCATTGTCTCATGGTCAGCGGGCACTCGCTGTTGCAGGTGCTGGTGTAGCAGCCACCGCACGGCAGACGGGGCCGGGTCGCCGTCCAGTGGCGCAGTAATTTGCTGACGGCTCGGCAGGTGCGCATGGCTCCATTTCGACAGGAGCTGCATTTCAGTCTGTCGACGTGGCTGAATTTACCGGTGTACATAATATTTAGGTAGCAATTAAAGCAAGTCAACTCACCGCACAAGTCGCACGCGAGGCAGTCGTCGAATGCTTCTTTGCAGACCTGGCAGCGAGGTGCCGTTTCCAGTTCTGGCAACGCGGATGTCACAGTCCTCGTGGTCCAAGAACGTGAATTATCGTTGGTCATCTCGCTCTGAAGCTTCGGCCAATGAAGGGTCAAATCGGGTTATGTCGCCATTCTCATTTGGCAATCCTGTCGGTTCGTCGTCGTTGTCGCTCTCCCAGGTTATTGTGATCTCGCTGACGGGTGTGCGCTGCGACGAAGAACCGTATTCTGCAAAAGCAGGTGTGGAGAGAGTCTGCGACAAAGAAAAGTTCGGAAGGTGAAAAGTAGGAACAAAGTCGATTTCTTATACGCTCGCGAACACTTACCTATGGACGCTGAGACAGATCCAAGGCAGAGAGAGACGCGCCAGGAGTTGGTGGCTGTGGAACGGTGTTGTGCTTGCCGTCGTCGAGATGTGCACGGAGCTCACGGCGCGTTCGCCTGGCCCGCGTCTGACGAGTGGTATCCTCTGTCCTCAGGTACGCGTTCTTACCCGTCACCGCTGGCCCAAGCTTGGGCCAACAGTGACGGGTCACTGAGAACGTGTACCGGCAAGGCAAGGCCTGAGGGCGTTGCTTCTGCGCCGTGGCGCGGCTCAGGCTTCTCTGTCATGGTTGAGTCTTCCCGTGTCCGAGTCTTCGAGAATACCGCACGCGCAGGGCGTTTTATGCATTATGTGCTGCCTCTAGCTCCTCCCACTGATCGCAATGTGCCAGTGCAGCTGAAAACAAGCTAAAAACACAGCCTCATGGTGCCGGGTTCACGAGTCTATCGAGTGCGGTCTCGATGCGGTCCGTCTCGGCAGAAAATCCGAGCGATTGGGAGCAAATTGGAGCGAGCAGAGGCCGCGACGCCTCGGAAGTGCTGCCGTTCTTAGAAAGGTCGAACGAGCGAGTGGGTTATGTGTGATAATCACGACGTCGACCGAAACACTCTGGCTAGGTGCGGAGTGCTCAGAGCATAAACAGTGAGGTCCGATGCAACAGAAACCTGTAGACAAACGAAGCTCGAGCTCTTACTATCCCTCCCCTATTTCCTCCGCTATTTAGCTGTCCTCTCGCTCTATTATCTACAGCTAGTTCTCAACTGTACAACAACTATGTACAACTTGTACCCGTTGAGTAAATCTACAGAATTCACATCCACCTCAACAACCGTCTCATCCAGTTAAATGCAATTTGGGCGCTGCAAAACGATACACGCAGACAGATACTAGACGAAAGTTAGCGGCGGAGAAGACGCTACCCTAACTCGGCTTACACACCATGGATTTGTTATGGTTTATAGAGTATTATGCGGAGTGTTCGGGAAAAACGGGGCTGAAAGTGCGGCGCGTGAGCGAAAACGTTGTGAGCCGCGTGAAATTGTCGAGCGTGAAGTGACAAGACAACACTGCAGAACATCCTCGCTCTGATTTCTCAAACCGACCCTTAGCACGCCAGCACGAGAAATGACCAATGGTGCATCTGCGCCGGCTGTCTGGGGGTGTCAAAGCTGGACCATGGGGACGCACGAAACCCAGCTGAATCCTTTTCGAAAGGCTGCAATAGATCCAGCTGTAGTTGATGTCGCGGTCGGCGTCCGTCATTCAAACAAGGGGAAATCCCACCGCAGAGAAAATAGAACATGACGTTGGGCTAGACCAGCAAGTCCTAAGCAGCATATGACGGTGGGCTTAGTATGCTGGCCATGCACTATTTCCTAACCTTTTTTTTTTTTCTTTAGGAAGCGCAACATTGGGGCCAGCGCACACTGACATGGAGCACGACACTACAGATTGGCTAAGGCGAGGATCGAGGGCGTGGGCCGGTGTCATAGGGTAACTTTTTCTACTTATCCGGGGAATATTACACCCTAGGGAATCTTTTCTTCCAGAAATGCTCCCCTAGGGAAAATTATTCGTGTATCTCTTCTTAATCCTTAAAATACTTAATCGAGCCGCTTTCCTTTTCTGGGATAACCACATTTGGGAGAGTTTATCCCTGGAGAGCATCTTCCTTTGCTGGTGTAGCTTGTTTTCACTGATGGGCAAAATTTATGTTTCACGCGGATATCTTACCCTAGCGTATCTTTTCCGTAATCCTACCGACCCTTCTGCTAGGATAATTTACCCTAGGGGAGCTTTTCCCCTAGGGTATCTTACACTAGAGTATCTTTTCCTGAATCCTAACAACTTTTCTCCTAGGATGTATTATCATAGGGGAACTTTTCCCCTAAGATATTTTCACTAGACTAACCGTGCCTCTTTGTCTATTCTTCACTGGGAAAACATTTCCCCTGGGGCATTTTCCCAAGGGATTCAGGAAACTTCACCCACAGTAGGGAACCCTTCCGTTTAAGCCTGCTTTACGGTAGCTCGTTTTAATTTCTGCTCAGACTTAGTTTTATGAGCAGATGTTGATACTGCTTTGTATGTTCGTGAAATTCAGCAGGTGTTTTTTTTTCAGATCTGTCACACACTTCATGAGTTCCTCGTATGCCTTATTTCCGCAAATAGAAGACTGGTCTTCCATTTTTCCAAAGCCCCTCATACCCGGTCTATTATTTAAACACGGTCCTTTATTTGAGCACGGTCTTTTATTTTTTCAAACCCTCAAATATCAGAACAATAACCATACCATAACAGCAACAAGAAAACAGATGATTTAAAAAAATCAAGGCAAACACAAAGACCAAGAAGATTCTAAACTGAGAACGTTGCAAACAAACGAGATCATGAGGAATCTGAGAAGGTGATTTATACTTGGTACTCGTAATCTATCTTACTGAGGTTGTGTCGTGGCCGAGTGATGCTTCAGGTTGTTCGGCGGTTTGGGTATGGTGTACAATAGAAGACCCGGTCTACTATTTAAGCACGGTCTTCTATTTAAGCACGGCTTCTATTCGAACAGGTCTTCTATTTGCGGAAATACGGTATATGCTTGTAGGTCACCTCTGAACTGGCTACTGTTTCCTACGGAAAAGCTTCACTAGGATATTTATCCCTATGGAAAAGTTTCACTAGGGTAATTTTACCTACGGAAATGTTACATGGTGGGAATAATTTTGCTGTGAGGGTAGGAAAAGTTATATCGTGCTAGGAGTTCTTACGTAAATATATACCCTAGGATAACTTTTCCAGGGGATATCATACCCTAGGGTACTTTTACCGTTAGGAAAAGTTACACGGGCAAAATGTTACCCTGTAACACCGGCGCAGGGACACATATAGCGCGAGTGCTGCGGCGAGAGTATACAGTAGGCCCAATACGGTAGACACAATAGAGTGTAGACACAATACGGTAGGCACACTAGACCTGAGTTCGTCACTATCAGCGGAGTATGTAACCTAGACCACGACAGAAGATCTACCAACCATCATACCCCGCTGACCGTGCTTCCCTGACCAACTTGATCAGCTCTTCCTGGATACACATTGCCGATGTTTGACGTGTGCTTCCTTCGACTTCAGAAACAACGCCTTCTATTGGTCGAAAAAAACTTTTCCAGGTAATGGCCTGCCCTTGGTTCACTCACCTCCTTGCCTTGTTCAAGCAAGTGTTGGCGAATTTTTCGTCTGCCCAGTGGTCATGCTCTGCTTTTACTTGACAAACAGCTAGAATATCATTCATCCTCAACCAGAAATCGTCCGCGTCTCGATCCTGAGTTTGCGGACCTTTAACTTCTTGCCGGCCAAAACACCAATCCTAAAACCACCAGGCTCATTCTCATTATCGTTGTCAGCCATGCTGATTTCAAGTTCTAGAAAGAAGCCTATGAGAGGCGCTTGATCTAAGCTGCCTCCTGTTCCTACCACCTAGTTTGTTACGGCACCATGTTTGGTTTCCGTTTGCTACAATTAGTAAGGGTTGCCACCAAAGCCGCTGTGACGAGATCAAAGGTCAATGCATTGCCTCCTGTTTGATTTGTGGTATTCTGTGAACCGACACAGCTACGCAACGACACACTATTAATAGGATAGAGGGTTTATATACCAATAAGGAAAAATGCTAGAGAAAGGTCATACAAAGAGGAAAGGTCATGCAAAGGGAAAAGGTCATACAAAGAGGAAAGGTCATGCGAAAAAGGAAATGTAAACAGCTCATGGCGGGAAAGACATTCCCGCCAACAACGGCCGTGGTGTCTACAGAAAATTATCTAAATAAACTGAGAGGAAAAAGGAGAGATCTTTAGCTGTTATGTATCACCGGCGTTGAATAGTGCGAACTGCCTGGCTGGAGACAACCGTGGTACTTCTGACAACTCCAAACAGTCGTCCCAAGTCACCCTCCAATCTTTAAACTCCCGATGAGTGAGTGTGGGCGCCAGGCAGGGAGACGGCAGCTGTGATGATCACCACTAATTAATTATCCTAATTTCAGAGTCTTACGCAGAGTCCACCTAGTCATTTTGTTTATTGTTTATTTTGCACACGTTCCCACACAATGCACACACCTTTCGCTCGCTCTCTATAATGTAAATCCACAGCACTTTTTTCTCACAACTGTAGACGTGTATGTAGTGAGAAGTTCAAGTTTATAAGAGTCGAGGAGAAGCTCGTCATCTTGTTGCTAGTGTCTTGTCTGAATCGGGATTGTGGGGTTATAATAAGAACAGTAACGTCACAGCAGCGCATTGCCTTGCCTTACCTGACATGGTGAGGAAGGTCGGGGCACCCTACAGATAGTACAGAGTACTATCTGTAGGGTGCAATGTGGCACTCGTTTTGGTGCCAGCGAAGTCTTATATAGCTGCAACACGTCCTGAAATTGCTGCTGAGGAAATAGCTGACGTGCAGCAAATTGTTCCTGGTGGCTATCGACGTCTGCCCCCGAGGGCATCTGACTAATTTCCTAAAACAAAGCCGGAGGAAGGCATTATACGTTACTTTAACACACAGCTTCTCAATCCCCACCAGGTTAGAACTGTTTCCCAAGATACCTTTCGAATGAGGTCATGATCAAATCATTAAGCTGTTGTAATGTTGTAGAAAGTTTGGGCTCTTCGGCTGTCCGAAAAGTTCACCATAGATTTTGGACAATAACAGAAAGAGAAAGCCCGCCAGTTTTACACCTATTTAATATGAATAATAATCACCTCTTACCTCACAGGACGTCTTGGGCAAGAATCAATCCATACTCCGGCAAGTCTACTTAGGCAACAGGCATTGAGATATAGTGATTAGTACTTGAGTAATAGTTTGCACTGACTTTGAGGCTGGATTCCGATATTGTCTGAGATTCTTACTGGCACGAATTTCTGTGACGCAGTCCAAAAAGTCACTGTTAGTAGTTTTCGTGAATGCATGCTGGTAGAGGCTTTTCATTGTACACTAGTTTACTTCTGATGCGTCTGCATGAACTTGGGAAAGACTGTGAGATTGCCTAAATTTCTGGCTGGCAAGTGAATCGAATATAGTGGAAGTGTACATTACCAAGAGTAATGACTAATTTGGAGCTCTCAGTGACATACCGGTATCGCGCTGAGGTAAAACCATTGCGCTGTTCTTGACTTCACACATTCCAGCTGGACACAACATGCATACACTATCAACACACTAGACTCGAGACATGATTCATATCATGAAGAGTAAGACTACGTTCCTGCGCATTGGCTGTCGAAGATTTGCGCAGTCAAGTAGAGGTGGAAACGTCCAATACAGAGAGAAAAAAAAAACTCCATTTATAGTGTGTGAAATGTTCTTCAAACATTTGCAACTGGCAGTGCTTTTGTGCTGGAGGTATCTTGTAACAGAGTTCTAGACGGCTAAAGCATGTGGTTTGTGACTGGTGACGTTGTGCTGTGGTGATCAAGTCGTTAAAGGCGCAGGAGGCCAAATCCTGAGACCCGAGTTCATTTCCCGGTCGCGACACATGTTTTGCTGTCGTAGCTATCCCGTATTCGGCTGTTGCCAGCCTCAGCAAACGATACAGGAAGAGATCCTGTTACGATATCAGCAAAGTCTTTGCTTGCACACCTGCCCGTGAAAAGTGTTATAATATATTAGATTCTATAGCTATGCCTAAGATTGTCTCCACTTGAGCATGGCTCAACAGAGCGCAGACCCACTTCAGCGCATCCCCAAACCCTTTTTGATAGGGTTAGGATTAACAAACCCTAACCCTAACCCTAACCCCAACTCTAACTCTAACCCTAACCCTTACCCTATACCCCAACGGTAGCTTTACCCTTCATTCACATACGCTCCTTTGGGCCGCCCTAAAATGGGTCTGCGCTCTGTTGAACAGCGCTCAAGTAG
>JAOWAW010109614.1:0-13895 GCA_028565695.1 Nicola tetela
TCTCTCTCTTTCTCTCTCTCATACACAGACACCGCTTCATGGTATCCTTTTTGGTGTCCATGCTTCTCTGAAGCATTCACCATGTCTACATGGGGGTGTTATGTCTTTCGTGAGCACGGTCTAATAACGTATCAGTGATATGCCAACCGGTGGCTGTGAATATCTTGCTTGTGCAGCTGTCAGAACATGACCTGTTACATTCTACTTCTATTTACAGCCAAACAACTGCAATTTGGGGAAATTTTACAAGAGGATTTTTTGTGAATTTCACAAATTGTGAACCTCAGATGATGTGAAAGACACGCTGGAATGGACCAGGGCATAGCTGTGCAGCATTGCGTGGAGCAGGCTCTGTAGATATATCACGAAGTTAACCCATTGTGGAATAGGATAGTTTGCGAAAACTGCAAATATAACCCACTGCAAAAATCCCAATTTACAGTGTTTGGTAGTTGATTGGTTGTTGTTAAAATGATGTCGAGAAAGAAACTCTCTGAAGGGCATCAAGTATTTTGGTTGTTTTAATGTACGTAATGTCAAGACCACAGCCTTAGGTACTGTTTCTTTATTATCTTAATAATATTTCTCTGTATCATGCATATTCTTCGGCCATGACAGCAAACTGTCTGCACAGTTTCATAGCATGGAGGTGAGGAACAGTCAGTTTGCAGCATTCATTGACATCTTCACGCCGAATACGTACGTTTTGGTTGTCACAAGCGATGCTGGAATACGTAAGTGCCTCTGTGCAGTTCTTGCATGTGTTTGAATGAATGGATGCAAAAAAGTAGCCATGCTAACCAGTGAGGATGGTTAAGAAATCTTGTAACCAGACTGTATTCTCTTCGTGTAGAGTGAAATAGAATCATGCACTGTAATTGTCCGTGGCCATGGTAATGATGGTGGCCATATACAGTGTCTGTTGTGAAGGGTATATAGACCCCGGCATGTGCAGGGCTCCTGAATTCTGGTCATCATGGAGTGTACGCCATTTTGTATGCAGCGCTTTTGTCCACGTGTTTTGTTGCCTTTTTTGTTTTTTTTTCTATAGTTCATTGTTGCTTGTCATCTGTGAAGATGACTGGTTTTGAAGTTTGCTTGAGTTGTACATATACAATAAATTATCTTCAAAACATCTGGTAGCAGAGGATAGTTGCAATGTAGAATTTTTCTTTTCGTTTCGTATCAAGTCATGGAGTCGCCTGCTTTGCCGGGTAGGGAAACCGGGGAGAGGTGTACGGATGAACCCATGGGAGGGCAGGAGAAGTTGGACGTGGGCAGGAGTTTAGACGAACTGAAACAGGCGAAACAAGCTGCCAAAACTAAATTCACCGACATCAGAAGAAATTTACTAATGGAAACATCAAAGGACTTGTTAAATAGGGAAGAAATAAACAACTGGAGCGCCAAGCTTGAGACTGCATGTGAAGCAGTTACTACAGTACTAGAGGACACATGTTCCTTTTATCGACAAGCTGGAAATCTGGGAGATGATCAGATCGTGACAGCTGAGCTCAATGCACTTGTGGAACAACATGACTCTGTGCAGCAGGAAGCTGCAAATGTGCTGCTGATGATTAGCTGGAGAAAAAAACAGTGCTCATACCTCTCAGGTGGTAAGCAGAGTAGCTAGCCCCATGGCAAGGAGAGAAAGCAACAGAGCTGCATTTTTGGTGTTATGGCAGAACTTGGGGCAGTTGTGTCTGAGTAACAATGCTGTGACAGTATCAGAGTTAGCAAGTGTTCAACAAGACAAGGGAAAGCCCGTTCAACTGGATGAAACTTTACTTGTAAGTCTAGCCATTCTAACACCTGTGATGACACCCTGAAGTTTGTACAGTCACGTGTGCGTGGGTCACCTATGCTTGATTGCAACCCTAATGTCAGTACGGGTAAGCATTCCTCGATGAACAGTTCAAGCTCGTCAATGCATTTAACTGTTAGCTACAGTGTCCCAACTGTGATGAGTGATGGGGCAACTGCAGGCATGCCTACAACAAGGTCATCCTGTTCTATCCTAGGAGCATTGACAGGAGCAGCGAGTGCCAGCATTAGCGCTAGCATGACCAGGTCTTCAAATTTTACGCAGCACTTATCACAGTATCCTACTGAAGCTGCACATCCTATGCAGCCTTCACCGGATGTGTACAGACAGCTGCAGAAAATCAAAATTCCCACATTTAATGGGGATAAGGCTGCATTCTCTGTGTGCGTTGATAACCAATCACTGTCACCAGAGCTAAAACTTTTGCAGCTGAGACAATGTTTAAGTGGGCTGCCTTTGAAGAGTATAGAAGCATATGGCTACTCAGCAGCAGCGTATACAGCAGCTCTGAAACGGTTGGAGGAAAAATATGGTAGTGCTCAATGACAAACTGCTGTGCATATGGAGGCATTGTGCAGGTTCACCACCATACGAGACAACAGGCCAAGAGATCTTGAGAAATTTGCAGATTTATTGCAAGTGGCAGTTATCAATTTGCAAGATGCTTGCAAGCTACAAGAGTTGAAGCAGGCACGTTTTATATACAGCTGTTGAAGAAATTGCCATCAGCAATGCTGACACAGTACTACCATTGGGTTCATGAGCAACACGCCCAGGAGTCAGTTTGTACTTTGCTGGAGTGGGTCAAACAGGAGGCTGATTTCATGATGACAACTAGTGGAACATTAGATGGTGTAAGCTCAGGCACGGAACCATTAAAGAATCGTAATGGTGCACAAACGCAAGCAGCCTTAACTCCTCATCGAGCACGCACACATTTCACAAAGCCGTTCAGCAGCTTGCAATGTGCTGACTGTGGTGGCAACCATGCCATTTGGAAATGTGAGATCTTTCAGAAATGTGGTATGGACAAGTGTTGGCAAATTGCTAGAGAAGAAGCTGTGTTATCGTTGCCTGCTATCAGGACATCCTGGCAGGAATTGCAAGGGATCACGACCATGCAGAATTGATGGGTGTACAGAGCAGCATAGCAGGTATTTGCATGAGGGCCGGCAGGAGGAGACAACCAACACATCGAGGCTGACATCTAATGCAAAGGAGCCAATGTCAGCAGAAGAGCTTTCAGTGCCAAGATCATTGAGTCACTTGGCCTCAAGTAGTGGGATGTCATGCCATCTGGAGGCTGTTGCACTGAATACAGTACCTGTCATACTGAAGGCTAATGGTAAGTCCCTGAAGATAAATGCAGTACTTGGCAATGGCAGTACAAAGTCCTATATTAATGCTGATCTGGCAGCTCAGCTTGGTCTTTGTGGAGAGGCAAAGCCTATTCAGGTATCTGGTTTGAATGGTAAAGTTGTGACCTTCAACAGTACACCCATTGAGTTTGAGCTGTCAAGTCTAGCTGGGAATGTAACCCTGCACATGCATGCGGAAACACTTACACAAGTTGCAGGCGATTTCTGTCCAGTAAACTGGTACCAAAGAAAGAGGAAGTGGTCTCATCTTGTGCATATTGACTTCCCAACACTCGGCTCATGTCCTGTGGTGAACTTTCTGATTGGTCTGGACTACAGTGATCTTCATTGCTCACTACAAGACGTCTGTGGGGAAGCAGGGGAGCCTATAGCATGTCTTAAACCACTTGGTTGGACCTGTGTGGGATGTACCTCAGCACAGCCTTCCAGATCATTCTTCATCCATCCATTGCTGGGTCAAAAGGCTGAGACTAATGATCTGCTGACAACTCAGTTATAGCAATTTTGGGAAGTTGAAGAGCTTTTGAATGAGCATCAAGCTACTTTCAGCAAAGAGGAGGAAACAGCACAGCACGTAGTTCAGCAATCGTTAAAGAGAGTTGACAGCCACTATGAAGTCTCCTTACCGTGGAAGGACAAGATGGGAGAGCTTCCAAATAACTACACACAGGCAGAGCAGCATTTGAAGAACACAGCAAAGCAATTGGTAAAAGAACCGCTGATTGGGGAAGCACATGCTGTGACAATTAGGGCTTACATGGAAAAAGGCTACATTTGACAGGTGCCGGCAGATGAGCCACAGCCTCCAAGTCAGTGGTATCTACCACATTTCCCAGTGTTATGGCCTGACAAGAGCACGACCAAGACAAGATATATTTTCGATGCAGCAGCAAAGTTTCAGAATGTCTCATTGAACGACAGACTTTACTCAGGTCCGAAACTTCAGCGAAGCTTGTTTGATGTTCTGACAAGGTTTCGAAAATCACCGGTGGTGATAAGATGTGACATCGCTGAGATGTACCTGCAAGTCAGGGTTGCTTCAGATGACCAACGGTTTTTGAGGTTTCTGTGGCATGATTTGCATCAGAACCAACAACCAGAGATATACGAATTTAACAGGATTGTGTTTGGTTTATGTTCATCGCCATTTCTGGCACAGTTTGTTGTACAAGAGCATGCATGCAAGAATGCTGAAAGATTTCCCAGAGCAGTGGAATCAGTCTTAGAGTCAACGTACATGGATGACACGTTGGATTCTGTTGCTACAATGGCAGGCAGTGTCCAGCTTTATACTGATCTCTCATCACTGTGGTCAAGTGCAGGAATGTCAGCATGCAAATGGCTGTCAAACTCTCCAAAAGTGTTGGAAGCTATTCCAAGTGAAGCCAGAGTGAAGGAAATCAATCTGGAAGCACAAGAACTCCCTTCTGTCAAGGCATTGGGATTACTGTGGACAGCAGCTGATGATCATTTGCTGTTCAGCTGAATCTGGGTTCAGGTGCAAGGATTGTCACGAAGAGGTAGACTCTACAGCTGCTCAGTTAAGTGTTTGAGCCACTTGGCTTCCTCACACCTGTGATGATATGTGGTTGCATATTGCTACAGCAAATTTGGCTGCAAGGAACAGGATGGGATAATCTTCTTCCAACAGAGCTGGCAACTAGGCTGTCTGAATAGGTACAGCAATTGCATCACTTAAAAGAGGTTCGGATACCTCATTGCCTTGTCACAAGTGTAGAGGTGACTTTGAGCAGCATACACGTATTCTGTGATGCATCTCAAGAGGGTTATAGTGCTGTGGCGTATTTGCGGATGCTTAGCACATCAGGGGATGTGACAGTCCGTCTAATTGCATCCCATGCTCGTGTTGTGCCAATTAAAGCAGTTTCAGTCCCTTGACTGGAACTGATGGCAGCAGTAGTCAGTGTGAATCTAGCAGGGACGACATCAACCTTGAAGGTAGTCGACTTGATGCGTTGGACAGACAGTCTGAACATTCTGTTTTGGATAAGAAACCAAAGTCGTTCATTCAAGCCATTTGTGGCCAATCGTATCGGTGAAATGCAACAGAGAACAGAACCCAGTCAATGGTGTCATGTCCCTAGAGATGAAAACCCAGCAGACTTACTCTCCAGAGGAACTCCTGTGAAGAATTTTACAACTAACCACTTTTGGTGGTCTGGCCCTGCGTTTTTACAAGATGTGTTTTCATAGCCCACCCGTGACACTGAGGCTGGCCTTGTAACACCATGTGATCCTGAGCTCAAGGTAGCCCAAAGAACATCAAGAAGTAAAGGGAGTTCTCCTACAATCTTTCTTGCCACAAGAAACATGACTAAGCCAGATGATACTTGGGGGCTTGACCCATTGCACTTTTTGAAGTGGACTACGCTAATCCATCGGACAGCGTATGTGCTTTGCTTTGTGAACAACTGTCGGCAAAGGATCACTTTAAGGAAAATTGATGTGTTGTCGGTGGAAGAGTTAACTGATGCAGAGATCCTCATCATCAAGCAGGCTCAGGCAACAGCTTTTCCAAAATATGAAATGGTTCTGCACAAGAAGAGCATTCCAAGTGATAGCAAGTTATCTGGTCTGTCACCATTCCTTGATGAAGACAGAGTAATGCACATGCATGGACGTCTACAACATGCGGCATTCCTCTCCTATGATGCTCAGTATCCTATAATCCTGCCTTGCAGAGGAGAGATTACTCAATTGATTGTATGACTATCGTGAAAAGGGAAATCGCAGTGCAGGAGTGAATCACGCTTTCTCGCTTCTGAGAGAATGCTTCTGGATAATTACAGGGTGAGAAGCAGTTCATGAGTGTGAGACAGCCTGTTATTACTGCAAGTGATTGAAGACCAAACTTGCTCAACAAATTATGGCGCCCCTCCCAAGGAGTCGTTTTGCGGAACCACTGAAAGCATTTGCGTGTCTCCATTGACTATGCGGGCCCTTTCTTGACAGAACAAGGAAGAGGGCAGAGGCGTGCTAAACAGTACCTTTGTCTAAGTACGTGTCTATTGAGTCATGCGGTGCATTTAGAGATGGCTTCTAGCCTAAGCACTGATGCATTTCTGAATGCATTTCAGCGTATGACAAGCAGGCAAGGTCTACCAGAAGAGGTATGGTCAGACAATGGAACAAACTTTGTTGTCGCACAGCAGGAGTTACAGAAGCTCATAGATGGCCTGGGTACAGACAAAATTCTTGCCTCTGCTGCCAACCGAGGCATAAGGTGGAATTTCAATCTGCCTTCAGGCCCACACTTTGGTGGATTACATGAGGCAATGGTCAACTCTGCCAATCATGCAATTTATGCAGTACTCCAAGATAGTGATGTCTGATGAAGAGCTGCAGACAGTTTTGCTGGTGTCGAAGAGCTGCTGAACTCATGTCCATTAACCTATGCATCCTCAGATCCACGAGATGAGGCAACGCTGGAGATATGTACTTCTCGTGCAGTACAGTTGGCAATGATGGATGAAAGAACTTGTTCTAGCACTTAATGCTCAACAGCAGTGGAGAAAGGAGCGTCGGAATCTTCAAATTGGAGACGTTTTAGTGGTAATTGCCAACACCCCATGAGGTCAGTGGCCCATCAGCAAAATTACCAAGGTTTTTCCTGGGGATGACGGCCAGGTTCATGTGGTTGAAGTACAGATTGGAACCAAGAGGATGACCAGGCCAATCACCCATATTTGCTCTCTTGTGGAACTCAACCAGTGAACATTTAAAATGCTGAACTGATGAAGTTCGGTCGTATTATGTTTGTCATATTATTTTTTATGTACTTTGTTTTTTTTTGTCTTTGATTCTTTGTTTGTTGTTGATAGTGATCGATCAAGGAAGGGGAGGATGTTGTGAAGGGTTTATAGACCCAGGCATGTGCCAGGGTCCTTAATTCTGGTCACCATGGAGTGTACGCCATTTTGTATGCGGCACTCTTGTCCACGTGTTTTGTTGCCTTTTTTTCTATAGTTCGTTGTTACTTGTCATCTGTGAAGATGACTGGTTTGAAGTTTGCTTGAGTCCTAAATATATAATAAATTATCTTTAAAACAGTGTCTTTTGCTAGTACCACGTGCCAGCTCCCACTTCTTCTCTTGTTGCTTATCATGCTAATACTAAAACCTTGTAAGTCTTACTCACCTGTTGTGTTGGGTGAAGTGTAGGTCTTTGTTAATGGAAGGAGGGCTAGACTATGGTGTGTATTGTAGAGGATTGTAGAGACTTCTGTTACAAGAGTGATGTCTTGTTGTTGCCATAACGTTTGTTAGAGTGTTTGCTGACCGTTCAGTGTTTGTGATTGAAGGTCTTCTGTTTGCTTAATTGTTTGCATGTTTTCTGCAGCATCCAGTGCCATGCTTATCAACATCCGCAATGCAAGGCAGTTCTTTGAAAAGCTTGAACGATCACAGGACAGTGTGGTGGCTGCACCTCGATAGTCGCACACTCTTACCCTTCTTTTATCTGTGTTTTTCTTATCTGCAATATTCCTCTCTTTGTTCTTTCTTTTCTCTACATCATCCCTCATGTTTGTTGAACACCTTCATTCTTTGCTTTCTGAGTTGGCGCTGTAGCTTTCTCCATTGTGGTAAATTTGTTTTCTTTTGTTCAGCCAATGCATCCTTGATTCATGAAATCGTTTTTATAGCTGATCCCACCAAAAGCATTTACAGGAAACTCCTCTTTGATAAAGAAAAGGTTGATCAAGAATAAAGCAAGCTTTTTGTGACCTCCTTCAGTTGCAGTTGTACTTTGATTTGTAACCTCTGCGGTTTGTATCACTCCCAGAAAGTTAGTCAAAGGGATTTAAATAGTTTCACATTTCGCTCTTGAGAGACCAATACATATACATGCATAAACACGTGTGTGTTGAATACAATGCAATTTTCACATGGCCTGAACAATGAGTTTTGTTCTGATAGGGAATTGACAGGGCTTCTTCTTTTCAGAAGTTCACGCGTCTAGAACGCGAGTGCACTGGCTGTAGTAGCCCTCTTGCTCTGAAGAACAATATCCACAAAGGGAATTAAGTCAATTAACTATAGAATGACGTGCGGCTAACGTTGGGCTTTTTTGTAACCTTCAGTTGCAGTTGTACTTTCATTTGTAAACTTTGTGGGGACCAATACGAGCAGTTGTACGAGCTCGGCATACACCCACGTGACCAGACATGGAAGTGAAACAAGTGACACAGAGACTGTGCAATTTCAATGGTTGGATCGAGTTTTTCCAAGTTGCAACATGTTTAATTCTCATTTGAAGTGAAATTAAGGTCGTATGAGGTACAGACTCATAGCCGTAACCGGCAAATCACAACCCGAGCTGTGCAGTTTCTCACAACCTTGCCACAACCTTGCAGTGTGTTGGTAAGGGGTTGAGATCAGCAGATGGTGCGTGGGTAAGAGCTTGAGATCGGAAATTCACAACCTCTTAGGAGATTTGTATGGGTGGCGTCACGTGAGTTGTGAGAATAGATTCATGATCCGTCGCCGAGACCGAGGTTGCGACCGGCAAATTACAACCCGAGCTGCGCAGCGGCGAGGGTTGTGATGCAGCCCGTCGCGACCGAATGTCGACGCTATGAATCTTTTTCTCACAACCTTGTCATCACCTTGAAGCGCGTGGGTAAGGGGTTGTGATTAGCAGATGGTGCGTGGGTAAGGGGTACATGTACTGATTAGCAGATGGCACGTGGGTAAGGGGTTGTGATTAGCAGATGGCCATGGTGCACGGGTAAGGGTTTGTGATAGGAAATTCACAACCGGCTTGTATGGGTGACGTCACGTGAGTTGTGATAATAATAATCATTATTATCCCAAAACTTCCCAACTCCGGTTTAACGAATTTATGAGTTACGAGCTGGGAAGTTTTGGAATTGTATTTACTGTCCCGGTGAGAATCCAGAATCTAATATTATTATGTTGCTAGACGAACGAGACCGCTGATTGGTTAAAACCGGGTTATAATTACGTGTTGCAGATAATTCTGTGATTAGATCATTCACGCCCAGTGTACGATCGGGCCGGGGACCTGTAGTCTACGAACACTGTGCATGAAGACTGGCATAAACACCCACTTGACCAGACGTGTCGACACGAAATCATGATCACATAAAAAGGTCACTATAAAATTAATAGTCCGTAATGTTTCTTGCAGCAGTGTGTTGGTTTGTTTCTATGGAAGTGAAACAAGTGAAACAGAGACTGTGTCACTGTGTGATCTCAGATTCTCAATGGCAGGGTCGAGTCTTTCTTGCAACATGCTGCAACAGTGTTTTCGTTTGAAGTGAAACAAAGCTCGTATGAACTCAAATCATACCTAATACGTTCAGGCCACGGCCATAATCGAGGAGGATACATTATGTACATGGTGCCTTCGGGTAAGGTCTGGTTCCTCTATCATGCCCCCACCTTCAGGTATGATAGTTCACATGTAGTCTATAGCTACATGTACGTAGAGCAAAGTACGTTCATTCACAAATTCCTGTCACCTATTACCAATGGCAACACTCATGCGACCGCCGAGGTACTACCGCACGGCTATTTGTTTGTAGTGTCAATTGTCCAAAAAATTTAAATTTAAAAAAAATTGCACAACCTCGGAAAACGGTTAGGTGACAGGAATTTGTGAATATTAATGTACTGTAGATCGAGTGAGTAGTCTTCATACTTATCAAACACCCGTGATTCATCACTGACTTGAGTTTCGAACGTCAACCCCTGCAATCCGATTGTCAAGTCGGTCAACCCGATCGAGTATAGAGCAGATCTACTAACATGTTCAATTCTTCACAGACATCACGCTGGGTAATGGCTATTTAAGATAAGAAATCATTGATCTCCAGCAGGTCTATTTGAACATGTTGAAAGAGCGACGTTACGGTCAGTCGACTCTGACCTTCAGACGAAGAAGAACTGAAGAAGGTCAGAGTCGACTGACCGAAACGTCGCTCTTTCAAATAAACCTGCTAGAGATCAATGATTTCTTATCTCTAACATTTTCAATGTCAGTAGGTCTCAAATTTCTGATCATCCAGAAAGCAGAACGCAGAAAGCGTGTTTCTGGCTGGAGTAACTGTGCGGCGTTGGTGTGCGGCGTAACTCTGCGTGTAGTACCGTACATGATACGTCCACGTATGTAGTACTAGCATTTTTCGGGTTTCTATTGGGGGGATCCCGCAAAGATCTAGACTAGACTAGAGGCCGGATGAAGGGCTTGAGCTTGAGGCTTGGTTGAATCCGTGCAGAGCCGAGGCAGTCAACTATAGTCTGGAAGCTGAGACCTGCTTCGACTGCTTCGTCTGCACTGATAAGCAGGGCTCAGGCAGTGTTCGGCTTTCGTGACGGCGATCAGACACTGTGACTCTGCTTGCTGGTGACAGCTGTTTGTTTTCTATTTGTATCCTCTCCCCGTGGTATTCTTCTTCCTTGTATGCATGGGCCGTGTAGGCAACTCTCGCACCAAATCAGATAGCCTTTTTGTTCGGTGGATGACAAGGTTCGGAAAGAGGCCAAGGAAATATGGACGCTTCCGCCAACCAATCGCTCCGTTCTGTGCACATGAGCGCGAAAGTGATGGAACTTTGTTCACAGTTCGGTGGTGCTGTAAATGCAGGACTGACTAATACCAGTATTCCTAGCAGGTATGATTCATTGTTGACTAAACACATTTTTGGTAAGCTACTCGCGTGCGAAAACTTCCGTGGGTGATCAACCGTTGTATTGCTGTCTGGCTTGGCTGTGTTATGTTCACGAGCCTCTGCAAACTGGCTGCAATTGCTGCTTTATGGTGATCTTTGTTAGTTCAGAGAATTGCAAATCAAAAGAGGGGGCAGCTGTCGTGATCACGATCGAGAGCGATTCGCATGACCAAACCCAGCCAAAACGTGAAGAGGGCGCTGAGTCTGTGCAGGTTAGTGCACACCCCGGATTGCGTCGAAAAGTGGCTACTGGTTCTCCAACCACAGCCATCGACACAAATGACCCGAAGGGTCAACTGTAACTCGTCTTGTGAAGTTTTGTGATTGTTACTGTTAGTGTTCGCCAGCCGTGTGGTAGTTGTGGTTACTGCGACTTTCTATATCAGTGCAAGATATTATATTTTGACAGTCTGCATAGCGGTATATACCAGCATAGAGTAGGGTTGGTTGACATGCGCCAGCGCTATCATCGATATTATCTTGCTCAACTTTGTACGTTGTCATTGTCATTTCATAGACTATAGACCAAATTAGACTAGGGACTACGGGATGGACATGCTTGATCAATTCCATCGTTGCTGTTTGCGGGCAGCGATAATAAGTACACCCATAGGTATCGTCTTGGATTTCTCTAGTTGAGGAGTCGTCTTGGTTCAGGTGGAAAACAGCTGACCGCTAAGACTTAGTAAAGTGTGATTTCTTGCCATCCTTTTCATCGAGAGGCATAACTGATTACCAGGTTGTTCCCGCATAGATCGTCCTCATTCGCTCTTCCGGCACTGTACTGCCTGGTGAAATTCACGTCTACCTTCTTCTCAAAAAGCCAGAGCTCAAAATTTAAGGGCTCTGGCTATTATTCAACCTGCAGGTAGAGATGCACAGAGTTAATTAAAAAGTGTACCAGCCTGTCCCTTTTATGTTAAAAACCTCAAATTTGCTGAGGATGAGGTTAGGGTTATTAAGGTGGCTCAGACGTTTAGAATTTTGGACATGAACTACTAGCAGGGATGTTTTCAATCCAATAATGTTTAGTAGTTGAAAAGGAACATGCAAAAATGACCAAGGTCATTAGGCTAAATGTTGTACAACTGCTCACTGATATTTTGTACAGTAAAACCTGTCATTTACGACCATCCCATGGTGCAACCAAAAGTGGTCTTAAATTACAGGTGGCCTTATAATACAGGTGGTCCCTTAGATACTGTAGTACAGATGAGACTATGTAACTAGGCCGCTAGCTCCAGCCTTCCACGAGCCAGTTCAGTATGCCATCCTTCTTTGCGATGACAGACTGAATTTGGGTTTTCCCAACACCCAAGGATGACACGATGGACCAGGTGCTATCCCATTTATCAGAATGTTCGAAGACTTCTATATGCTCCTCCGATCCAAGGTCAAAACTCGTTGCAATCTAGAACTCATGGCAGATGTTTTAACATGGAACAGATGCAAGTCAGCAATCAACAAGGGATTGTCAAGCAAGATGCAACCGCAAAATGCAGAACTTTTGGAAACCGAAAAGTAGTTCCACTAACCCAAGTAGCCTGCATACTACACTGGATCTGTACAAGTTGTGCTAAAAACACCTCATCACACACAATGGACTGCTACAGAAAGCTACACAGTGTATGGTGACCTATACAGCATCTACGAAACTCACATGTACATAAAAGTGGCACTCAGTATGTAGCATCGCTCAGAAGTCACTACACGTACCGGTACTACTGTTGGTACAGTGTCCGAAGAAGTCTTGGTTAAGTTTGCTGATGAAAAAGTCTACAGTGGTCGTTAAAGACAGGTGAAAAAGTCTCCATGGTGCAATATTAGGCAGTCACTGGTCGCGTTTGACAGGTAGTCAAAAAAAAACAGGTAAATTTCAGTGCGCCACCATCCGTGCATGGAAAATAGGTCAGAAAATACCTGTACAGGTGATTGCTAAATCCAGGGGTCGTAAAAGGCAGGTTTTACTGTATATGTATACATGGAAAATAACAGTTTTTTTTACGTAAAATGTTCAAAAGGGCTGGTGGACCATATATGTATATACATGTATATATGTCAGTATGTATGAATATATGTATATGTATAGATAGATAGATAATATTAGATATTGACAACAATAGTACTGAGAACGAGAGTGCTTCTTCACCACCGTGACAAAGAAGGTTCCTCACTAAGTTGTCAGTTCTGCAACAGCTGTGGTCTTCTATAAGCCTCTAGTTTCCGAAATAGACAGCACTGGATTGCTAACCATTCTCTCCTTTTAGCCAATGTACAGCAAGGAAGCATACTATCGGAAGAAAATGATCCGTACGTTCTCAGTGCAAAAGCACTTCTTCGTTGTGGCAAGGAAGCTTCCTTGTTAGATCGCTATCATTCAAAAAGCAACTAAATGTAGTGTTCATTACAGATTGTGTGCTGTTGCTATTGACTACAGCATGCCTAGTAGTACAAAAAATGGCCTAGACTGGCCGTTATAGAGAGTAGAGAGTAGGAGTCTAGGTCCAAATAAGGCTCTCTGCCTTCCTCCAAGTTTGCTTCTCCAATCACTCTTCGCTAAATTCTTAATCTGTTTTCCACTCAAGCCTGCAAGAACTCTCTCCAGGCAGCCAGTCCAGGCCCTAGCTGTCACCATAAAGTTTGCAGGCATGCCCTAATTAGCAGCCTGTCTCACTCTATAGAGATTCCATAATCGAGAGATATGCTATATGCGCTTGCACGCTATGTGCAATAAAATGAGTAGATGCCTACCCCATGGGAGATACAAGCATGGTTCCTCCATCTCAATCCAGGCTCATGCACTTCATTTTGTACGTGTCTACCCACTGAACATTGCTAAACAGATAGAAAACTGTGAGTGTGCTTCTGTGAAAAGAGTACGTAGACCATACAGTGAACTAAGAGGCACACAAATTAACCCTATCACTACCAGGGGGTGGGGTGTGCCCCCCACCCCATCCCCACCCCACCCCATCCC